>VZZY01025988.1:0-11962 GCA_013400335.1 Eurystomus gularis | reverse complement strand
TACTTAAAGAAAAAAAAATTAAAAGATGCCGAAGTGAAAGACTCAATTCTTCTGCTAGCAGAGTCATGCCTGGAATTTTCTTGCCCAAATTCTAACATTCAGTCTTTTGTCAGCTACTTATTTACTTTATTCCTACCTCAAGTCATTTTGACATTACTTATAGGGAACGCTCTTGAACATTTCTTTCGTAAGTATTGGGCAGAAGAGTTCTTTGATTTTAAAAAAAAAAAAAGTTTAACCAGTTTGCTTCATGTATTTGTTTTATCCTTCTCAAAGTCAAGACAGGGAAAAAAAACATGGAAAAAAAATTCCATTACAATGATCTCGAGATCCAATTCAGAGAAATACAGAACTTTACCTTATAATATAAATACATATTTAGCAGGTTTTTAGAGTCATTTCCATAAAGCTAAACTCCTGGAAGTTCTCTCACCAGAGGAAACTTGAGCCTCTCATATTTGATGTAATCACAGACATTTTGTGTAAAAAGAGATGCGAGTTTTTTGTTTGGTTCAGCAGTTTGTTTTACCTCCAAACCCACTCTTTATTTCTTTGCCTTGCACAAAGTCATGTATATTTTTATTCTACTTATCAATTTTCTAATATATTATGTAGGACCAGACCATAAACCCTGACAGTAGCTTTTCATAGTAAAGTGGCAAAACAGACTTCCCTGTTCCCAATCTATCGATTCCCATGAACGGCAGAGACGCAGTAGGGGGAGGAAAACTCTGCAGAGCTGAACTTGACTGCATTCACGCAACTGAGTTACTACCCAATGTCCATGAAGCTTCATCAGAGAAGCACAAAATCCATGGGGAAAAGTTCCAAACAGCAGACAGCAAATGGGTGTATATTTGCAAGGCTGTTTCCTAGTGTAATACCAGAAACTAGAAGGATTGTGAAACATGGTTTGTAGATAATTATTATCTACAGAAAAGGAGAAAATGGCAAGTAAAATATCAGCTTGTTATTATTCCTGTATGTTCCCAACTCACCAGCTGAAGCTGAAGAGAATAGAGGTCTTTTACAATCCTATGTTTCCTATGAAATTTTCTGTACATTGAATTAGAATGCAAAGGAAATAGCCCCACAACCTCTAAAAGATGTTCAATTCATATGCTTTGCAGGAACAGCTAAGTACATTTATGAATTCCATGCATATCCATTTGATTTCTTCAAAACACAAAACCATTACGGTGCATCACAGAAACTATTGGAGATCCAAGCAGAGGCATCTGGATGATAATGGAACTCATAAAAGAAGCACACCTCCCTAGTGGCAAGACTCAGTAGGGAACAAGGCATCTGTTTCATGAAAAATTCAGACCCTGAATTCTACCGCTTTTCAATGAGAAACAAAACTAATACCTTCTGTCGTTTACCATGACAAAACTGACAGAAAGTATGACATCTAGCCTACTCAACAGCTTGGTGATCATAGGTATTCATCAAAATTTTAGAAACTTTGGAAGTTCACATCCTATATTTTAAAATATGGACAAACCTCTCAAGATTTCCCACGTCATGATAGTGTGCCCTACCCACTTTTCCAGAAATATATGGAGAACTCCTCTGGAAAACCTTGAGCTGTTTGAAATGATACCAGACATATATGCACCTCCATGCTTGTTTTTTCACTCGTTTGTTTTGTTTGCTTGTTATTAAGTTCTTTGTGAATGAGAAGGTTCCTATGGCTAATTCTTCCTGACAGTCTCTAAGTAATTTAATTCAATAAATACTTTAGTACCATAGATACTGAATAATTTTAAAAGTTAGCTTCTGGTGGTAAAGAAGCGTTTTAAAATAACTGTCCTTCAGCTACTGTCACACCTCCAGTCCCTTTGCGGAACTATTTTCTGCGAGTCTTCACAAAGTGCAAGGAAATGCCGCAGTAGTACTTTCTAACACATCCCCACAGTTGGCACCCATTAAGCCTGTGCATGTTTCGTGTGAGTGCGTAAAGGAGAGAGAGAAAAACAACAAAGAAGAAATAATGTACTTGCAGAGTATGCTTTTGGCAGATAAATAAGCTTATGTGAAGTTACACGTTATACTGTGCTTAGTTTGCTCCACAACACTCTAGACATGCACAGAAGGAATTATCCAAAAAGAGGCTGCAGCATGCCAATTAAGGCACAGGAAGTGTGGGACGTGCCAGCGTTAAAGCTGTCTCTGCATACTTCAGCTGCCTCGCATGCATCCACGCACGATGATACAATTTTCACATATTGCCAGCATTTTGGTCCTCCTTGTTGTTCAATGCAGTTTACATTGCCACAACCACTATAACTTCATGGGGAAGTTTCCGGGAACTACAAAATAGGCTATAACATCAGAAAGTCTTAATCTGCCTTTTGGGATCTCCAGTGTTGAGGTATGCGATGTCCAGATGATTTCCAGACATTCCATGTTGATCAGAAGCTTCTTTTTTTATCTGCACAATCAGATTGTCAGTTTTTCTCTCTACAGAGTACCAAAAATAGGTGTTTTGAGAGGAACATAAGATATCACAACTCTTTACTGCTGGGAGCAGTGCACTAGTTATTACAGAGCTGAGACAGCTCAAAGATATTTTGTCATCCATACTTAAGTGAAGAAGCAAATCTGTAAAGCTTCTTAGAAGGTCAGGTTGCCTGAAGTATTCATAGTACATTTTTACAGTCAGAAACAGGGTGTGTTTTGGTATGCAAGTATTCTACCAGGCACTGAACAATTAGCCACGTCCACTATTATGCCTCTGATTTAGGCTGTAATTTCAGAATGCAGAAAAATAGGGTTTACTTTCCAGAACAGAAAGGAAAGACCAAAATGGAGTTTCTCAGCTTTCATATCACAGATAGCATTGGTGAAAGTTAGGAAAAATTCCATTTTTAAGGAATTTGGCGATCTCAGTTTTGAACATGCATTTAAATCACTGAGATTAAAGGAGCCCACTCAGAGACTCCACGAACAAAACTGCAGGAATCCTATTTGAAGACAAATACAGTCCATTCTTGCTGTAATAGGCATGCTCACAATAACAGGGCACTGCATTAAAATTGTTACTGATAAATGACACTACACTTACTCCCAATGAATCAGGATGAAGAACTAAATTTCTAAAGCCTAAGTCTCCAAGATCCAGAGGTCCAAATCCAGACCACAGTTTATACCAGAACACTCACCTGTAGAGCCTAAAAGGTCTAGAAGTACAAGAAAAAGCATAAACATGTATACTTCAGTCTATATTTACTTTAAGGATGACAGTCAAACAGCACTAGAAAGAGTGGGAAGAATGATGAAGGAACAGCGAGTTTCCTCTTTCAAGCTATCTGATGGCTTCTCCTTGACAGTGGCATTTTTAAAAGCCTGGAAATATAAGAACTGTTCATTATTAACTGTATTTCCAAGAAAACTGTAACTGGACCGCCACGGCTGACTGTAAATGTCTTCACTCTTCCTCATTTTACAGTCAGGCTCCACTCTAGTAAGTCAAAAGAACTACGAGCCTTCTGCAACACATGTTGAGATGGACTGACACCAAAGTTTTGCTCTTACTTCCTAAGTATGTTTCTGTATTCTCATTCTGCTTTGAAAAAAGAAGAAAAAGAAATTCTGGTTTCCACAACAACTTACTTTCTTCCTACTTACTCTGAAAATACAGTAACGGTAGAACTGACATTTCAGAAACTTGACAAATACAGAGAAACTAAGGTAAATGACAAAAATAAATGTATTCTCCGCCCCCCTTTCCCAGCAGCCATTTTGACATTATCTTTACTACTTAAAAGTAGTATCTTTTAGACATTTAAATATTCCACATTAGCTTAATCAGCAACACACAAAGCTTTGTTTTGACTCCTGCATTTTCACCTGTTTGGTTTCTAACACCTACCGCTCTGGGAGCTGTGATATAAAGACATTCATCTCACATTCTCCTAAGAACCAATTACATGCACTGCAAACTTTCTACTCTGCTCTGCTCTGCGTTGTACATCAGTTGCTTTAAATCCATTTAAAAGCCAACAAACATACATACACAGATTTCTGTGACCAGGACATCTGCACTTTCTCAACTGTTTCTAAAGCAGAAAAAAATGCCTATTAGTATAAAATTTGAAGAAAAATTGCCCACAGGAGGAATGGGCATTAGCCATGCTTCACTTCCCTCCTTTTTGTTGACATATGAAGCACTTTTTTCTCTTCCTTTCTTTCCAATTCACAGTGGGTCTAAAGAGGTGAATCAGTGCACAGAGAAAAAGAGAGAAAGAGAAGGGAAAAAAGAAAAAACCCCACAACCCTCTTTTTCTAGGGTGGGTATGAAATATGAAGGCCCAACAATTGTCTGAGCTCAGTGCATTGGAATAACATTGGTTAAATTATGGATAGTTTTGAATAGTGTCACTTTTTTTTTCTCTGCAGATGGTTGTTCACACAAGGAGTCTGGCCTGCATAATTGTATCACTAATAAGCAGTAAGGCAATTAGTTGTGTAAGTGTGCTATAATCATTCTAACAGAAGAGATGACGAAGAGACAAAAAAAAGGAGGGGGGACAAAAAATGTCTTTTCTCAATTCATCAACTGACAGCCATAATTAGATATATATAATTGAAAATTCCACAGTAGGGGGGCCAGCTTATACAAATGAATTTTCTTTGCTTCTCTTATGCATTTTTTCCTTTTGCCTGAGCATTCCCCCCAAGAAAAAGGCAGAAAATTTGTCATTCCAGGGGAGCTTATACTGTATGAACTGCAGGCTGCTCATTCACAGCAATGATGTCAGAATAACATCTTTTCCCCCCCACTAAGAAATAGACAGCTTTGAACTCAGCCTTTATTAGCTGTTTTCAGCCAGTAGCAAATTACAAAAAAAAAAAAAAAAAAAGAAAAAAAAAAAGATGTNGAGAAAAAAGAAAACTGAAACAACAACCCCCCCAAAACCCCACCACATAATGACAAAAACCCCCCCAAACTAGCACAGTCTTGGATGATCTATATCAGTTTGCAGAACATGAAATGTAAAACTCCAAGAGGAGAGGTCACCTTTTTTTTTTTCCATTGACATGAAGACGGCTTGTTTTTGGTGCTGGGGGAGGAGTTCTGATTTATAATAGAGCATTACATCATCAAGTATTATGGGAAGAAGGGGATTTCTTTTGAGCGAAGCCTGATTATCAAAGGCTATAATTAAATTTGGGCTAAAAATGCCCAAGTGCTTATGAGTTTGTGGAAACTATGCACAGAACAGCTTTCCACTGAATTAATCAGCTTGCAAGTTTTCATTATTCTAGAGCTTCTCTTTTGAAACTGTAAGCTCACAATCACAGCTTTTTTTTCTTCCTTTTTTATCAACAAACTCTCCTAAAATTTAATTGGACAAACCTTAACAGATTTTTTTTTTTCCCCTTTAAGAGAGAGAATGTTAAGGCTGGAGCTTGTTAATTAAGTTCTTTAAATGCCCCCAGCTGTGCAATAAATTTTCAAAGCTACACAACTGCATTTTTTTTTTAAAACATTTGCTCCCTTGTTTTTTAGTTAAAATATTTTGGAAAACAGAACAACAATAACACAAGACTTAAGAAAATTCCTATACATATGGGATGATTCTAGCTGATGAAAAATTAGAAAACTGAAGTCGATTAGAATGTAACTTCACATTAGAGGACTGTTTTCAAGGACTAAAATTAATTTCTTCTAAAATAATTCAGCACCTTTTTTAAAAAAATTAAAATCTAAGGATGCTCTGTGTTAGATGTGAATAGGATAAAGGTTCCCGTGTAGATGTTCCACAACAAAATCTTTCTAACATCAGTGAAAAGTTTTCTGAAATATTACACAGAAACTTCCACAAATTCAAGGACCATATGCTTGGCAGGATAAGTCAACATAGTTCTATTGTCTCAGAAAATATCAGTGACCAGGGTTCAAATCTGAAGGCTTCACAGTAGGAGCATGAAGATGACATGAAAAGATGTACCTTAACATCAGGTCATCTAAATAAGTATTTTCGTAGTTTATCAGCTAGTAGTATATGTCTAACTTCTAAATGTAGCAAGATATTCAATACCAAATTCTCCTCTATTAGAAAAGAAAAAAAAAAGTGATTAAATATATAGCTGACAGGGGAAATCTATTGAACATACTGACCATTACAGTCTGAACAGTTACCAGTAACAAACTTTGGGTAATTTTGGCAGCTCAGAGAATTTGTTACTGAGGAACAGAAATAGTATAATACGATTCAAGACATTAAGAAATAGTATCTTCTTACCTATCACATAACAAACCGCTAATGGTCTGACGGGAGATCGTCATGTTCTCCCTGATGAAAAGAGCTGACCCTGGAGAACCTGAGTACTGACATTACTCATTTTAGTACCCAAACTCACCCTACGTTGTACAAATGCTCATTGTTCCAGAAGTCTGACTCATCCCAACTTTGGCCTTTAAAAGGTTGAAGTATGCAAATTAAGACAGAAACCTTAAATAGCAGTGGCAATATATGAGACAACACTTTACCAGCTCTATAAAAGCTAAATATGTCACCAAAAATACTTTTGCAACTATGTCACAGGTTAGGTTCTTGACTGCCAAGTTTAACAGAATCTGACATTTCCAGACTACCTGAGTAAAGTTTGAGCCCTGGTGAGGCCAGTCCACCTCACTGAACAATGGTCCTTGCTTGCATGAAACCACTGAGCATTTGATACCCCAATCAATATTCTGTAACTCTGTTTATTATTATTATCAGAAGCATCTTCAAGGGCTTTAGGCTATTCGGAATTTTATGGCTAATCCCAACACACTCTCATGGATCCTACTGAGGTGTGAACAGACTTACCATTACAACACTACACTTCTCAACCTACAGTATCTGTCACATTCCAGAAGAGCAAATGAACCCTCAGTTAAAATCTTTACTCATTTGTTCATTATTTCAACTGTTCCTTCAGCCCTCATATAGCTTATAAGATGATAACATTTTTCATTAGCAAAAATACAATCACACATGCACAAAGGAATTAGACTTATTTCGGAAATGCCTTTTTGAAAACCAAAAAATAACTCCTGCATTTTTCCTTTGGTTACAGCAGCTGTCTCAGGTGTTCTCCCTCTTGCACATAACTGAACAGATATTCTGAAAATATATACTTAATAAGTTAAATGAGTGCAAATTCTACTGTATTATTTTTCTCAAAGAATTAAAGGTTTTCTTTTATCTTAAAAGGTTCTTGGCTGGATTTCCATGATACACAATGATACATTTGGTTCTTTGTGTTTCTAACTAAGTAATGACATAGTTCCTCTAAACCATGACAAAGGTTGCGTTTGACCAAACAAGAAAGGATGAACTTCTGGGAAATTCTATTCATTGCATCTTGAATTAGACCCAGAACACTGGGACGAATCTTTTCTCTCCTGCAGCCCCCTGCTAAACCTGGCTATAGCTCCAGTGGCACTGCATTGTTTCCTCCTTATTCATCGAGTACAGTAGTATCAACACAAACTATACTCAACTGCTGAAAGCTTGATTCTCAAACATATGGATATGTTGAAAATTAAATTGCAGGGTTTATTTGAATTTATAGACAGCTCGGTGAATGTATTTTTGAGATACAGTCTCCGTCAAGGAGATAGATGTCACCTGCCATGAGGAACATGATTGTATAATGTTAAAATGCCACCTTCTCTTTGTAGGTAATTCTATTCAATCGCTTCCTGCAAAGATTTGGGTAACGAACACTTGAGCATCTGTGGTGTGGGCTTCTTTTTTTTTTCTTTTTCCTACTCCCCCCCCACTCCCCCTTCTCAGAATCTTGCTTTGGATTTGTATTTCTTTATTAAATATAAAACTACCCAGATTCTTTTCCCAAGTTCCCTTTTGCATTATATTGCTGTGGAGTTTCTACCCTGGTATTAAGATTCCTACACTTCTAAACATGGAAAATGTTGCAGGACAGAGTAAAGAAGATGCTTGTGAAATTACCAAACCTGTGAGACAAATTATTCCCTACAGTCAGTCAACACTGTGGGAACAGTTCAACGCCCTTTCAGTTAGAGTTGTATTATCTTGTTTAGATTCAAAGATTTCTTTTTTCTTTTTAATCATCCAGTCAATTGTAATTGCCACCCCATTGTACAGTATAAATCCAAATAATCTTTCTCATATCTAACTCATTTTCTGACATCTGGTCTGAAACACTAGATTATATCATGAACAAACATCAGTAAACAGCTTGCAGGAAATAATTTAGTACATGCAACCCTCATCCCTAACCCCCACCCATAAATTTTTTTGTTGCTTTTACAAATTGATTATTTAAATTTTTTAAACACTTTGACAAATTTATTCCATTTGCACACAGTCTGTAATCTTCAACTAACTTATTTACTATTTGGAATTTTATTTACTCAGATTAACAACTCACAAACAGAAGGCTAAACTAAATTCTACTTGTATTTGCTGTAAATTAAAAACATATCAAGCTGAAAATACAACCAATACATTCTTACTCATACCACAATCATAAATAAATAAATATACCAAACATTTAAGTTCAATCAAAAGGAATACCAAGCATAAACCAAAATAATACAGGACATTTGATGTCTCTCTCTTCTCCAACAGGCTCTCAGGTTAGATTAGAAAATGCTAGTGAGAGTAATTTAAAAGTACTGACAAACTGTAGTCTAAGATTATTTGATATAGAGCTCAAAATAGAAAGAGAAAACTACTTGGCAATACATTCACAAGAAACTAGTTTCTATTCAGGATTCTTTTACTTGCAGCAAGGTCTAAGAAAAGCAAGCAAGGTGTTCTGAGAAGATCAAATAGCTCCAATCTTTGCTACAAGATTGGAGTAAAGACATCTTTAAGAAGCTAGAGATTTTCTTTTGTGTGTATCTCTGATCATGAAAGCATGTATATAGAATGCCTGTAAATTAACCTTTTTTTTAATCTCTCAAGAGTTGGGCATCTATTTCTGTGGGATTCCCTCAGAAAACGGATGATATTTTGCTTGAAAATTATGAAGGCTCATTCTGTTTACAAATCACCTTTCTAAATTTGACAGTAAATACAGCACAGTATCATGGAGGAAACCTGCTTCACCAGAATATCTTTGTAGCAATCTACTACTTAAAAAGCTAAACAAAACAAAACTTTACAGGTTACACAACGTAGTGCAGCAGTAAGTACACTATTACTGCAGTTACACTACTTTTCTGTCAGTAACTTCAGATAAAAGAGGATCAGGGATTTTCTGTGATGGCAAACTGTTACACTGCTGTAGAGAGTATCTTTGGTTTTCACTTCATCTAAATGAGCTGCCTATTATTTCCATCTTCATATTGTTAATTCACAAAGGAGAGACCTTTGCTATGCAGAGAAGATTTGGATCTTGATCATGACAACAACAGTGGAAGAAATGAGGGTACAGATATATTTCTGATATACAATTAAAAAGCAACTTCTGTTTTAAAACTACACTAAAATATATTTTCAAAATGCCAGGTATTTGCTTTTGAATACTAGAGAGTATCAAGCTGCCCTTATAACCTTAAGTTGACTCTCTTTTTATGTATAAATTTCACTAATGTATACTATTTTTCTCCCAAGCAGTTCAGTGGGGACAGCACAGTAAAGAACAACTGCTCTTTCCTAATTTCTGAAAGCTTGATTTGGTATCACTACATATCTTTTACATAGGTGTTCAAGTTGAAACTCTTTCAAGCAGATTAAATCTTTCTCCTCTCATGACTTTCAGCCTCTGAAATAACTGTCAATTTCTACAACACTCCTAGCTTTTGGATGGCAAAAGAGCTGCAAAATAATGGTGAAATGCTTATGTGATCAAGACTCTCACAGAGCTGGCATAATAAATTAAAAAAAAAATTAACCTCTTTCTTACCCCTACCGTCAACCTCCCTATCCCTCAAACCTCTTCCAGAAATAAAACCCAAAATAGTAACAGGAGAATAGTAGCCAACTATCAGAAGTGAAAATGAGCGTCAACTAAAATATGGAACATAAAATACAATAGACATTTTAAGATGGTAAATACACAGAAATTTAAAACATCACTGGACACAAGAAGCTTTCCAAGATGATGGTAAAGAGATTCTGGCCCCAAACCATAGTAATATTCCACAGTAGCATGTTTTTCATGCTAACGCATTAGCTGTGCCAGCATCCACCAAAACTGAGAAACTGTAATGAAGCAGGTCAGGCAATGCCATCTTTAGAATGGAAGAAAATGGGCTGAGGAAATACGATACAGGTAGGCACATCAGGAAACCTTCTTCCACCCCACTAGTTAATTTTTACTAGCAAATCTCTTGAAAAGCACTGCACTGTATCAAAGGCCTTGATGTTTTTAAAACAAAGAATTTATGGGCACTAGTAGTGCAACCCACCTTCCTTTGTTCAGTGCAATACATCATCATTTTGTGCCTTGTGGTAGCAGAAGTAATTTAGAGGATCCTGACAGAAATAATATATATGTCATTAAATCTGTCCATTAATACACTCATGGTATTATAAACATAGCGGTTTGTGGATGACAGAAACTAAAACCAACTCATTTGTTTGTGTCAGTATTAAAATGTAATACATTTTCTTTTCAGATTCAAGCCAAGCGAAGACAGCTTTCTGAGCAGAAAGTTCTCTCTAAACAAGGCATGAGGAGCTCAGAGATTAAAATGTAACCTTTGAACGTCATTCCCAATTTGTTTCAGCTCTTAGGTGTATTGAGAACAACGGTCTCAGCTCAGAACCAGGATCAAGTTGCTCACAAACAAACAGTACCCATCATCCTAAGTAACATTTCTATTTGCAAGAGATATAAACTGTAAAACCAAAGCTTTTAGGGACCTAGTCTGACATAATCAGACACTAGAATTATTAACATCTATTTCTTAAAAAGAAATCTAAGCTCATTTATTGGCGTAGTAAGACAGAAATGAATACTGAGCTATGCAGAATCCATATAAACAATTCTTGAGCCTACCCGGACAGTTTAATACTGTATAAAACCCACATTAGTACCCTTCTATCCATACATCAAGCAGCACTGCCTATGTACAGAACAATGACAAGCATGAAATTACAGGAAAAAAGTAACTTTAGCTACTAGACTGAATGTGCACAGTTTTGCCAAGTGGGCGCAAAGGAAGCTGATCATGGGACATCTCAAAGTTAAGCACCCATGGAAGACTTGACCCTGAGACAAACCAACATCATACAAATGTTTGGTTACAAGTCACACATGGTACATGAAGCTGCCTCCGGTCTCCTGAGATACAATATTCAAAGGCTATTTTTACTATGTAGATATTTTTAGAATGTCTTAACATATTACATAGAAACCATAGCAGCAAAAACCTGTCAGAAGAGGAATTAAATTCACTACGTTATTCTAAAATGAATATAAACATATCTGGCAAAATAATTCTACCATATCCTTGTAGGAATCACTGGTAAAGTTTGTGTATTTTTTAAAACTTTCAGACTACTAAAAAAAAATAAATTACTAAGTCACAAATGTGGTACGCCCAGCAGTATATTCTCTCTAAGAATTTTAGAGAAACCAGTAATATACTATGTTTGGAAATGTCATTTAATTTCACGATGGCTGTACATATATTGCCTTCAATGTGGGAGCAGACTTCTCCATTTTTCCATCTCCTTTATTTTATGTCTCAAGGAAGGTGATACTCATAAATATCCTATGGGAGATTACCAGTGTCTGAAAAAATTGACTAGATATCTTCTTCCTATGGAACTCTTATTCGTGAGCATTTGTCATCCAACAGCAGAACAAGGTACAGATGAAAAAGAAAAGCATTAGTGTTGTTTACAAATTTGTGAAGATGGTAACTTCAGTGCTTGAGACCTTTTATTTAATGAAAGATCAACGAGCAAGCTTACATGTTTGATTGCCACAGCTCTATCTACAGCAGAGAAAAGATGCAGCCTAA
>VZZY01025985.1:0-11545 GCA_013400335.1 Eurystomus gularis | reverse complement strand
TCTCCTCAGCATACTTCACAGGTGTTATGGTACCTATTTCTCTACAGTGTGTGAATAACTGATTTAATTAACTTCAGATCACAGCAATCATCTCATCCCTAATGACCTTCACCTTCAAGTCTGAGACTTCTAATTAGACCTGAAAAGCAGATTGTATCACTTAACTTTTGTCCATGGCTGCATCGCCATTGATTTCTGGACTGTATGAATGAGTATTAAAATAATATTCTAAATATAGCTTATTTATGCATGACCACCAGTCCTAATAGGATTACCTTCAAAAGTCTTGCCTTCAATAATTATTTTTCACTCTTTTTTAATCTTGTCCTTTCTTTGGTCTAATTTTTGGGAGGCTTTCTGAAAAAACTTTTATAACATCTGAAAATGGCTAGAACTACTAAGCTATAGAATGAATTAACAAAGGGGAAGACAAAGATAGGAAGAGGTCTCATATTTGATATATTTCTCTTGAATTCTTTAACTGGGCATCTAAAATAACTACAAATTATCATAGAATCATATAATAGAATCATAGAATGTTTTAGGCTGGAAGGGACCTCTAGAGGTCATCTAGTCCAACCTCCCTACACAAGTAGGGACATCTACCTAGGTCAGGTTGCTCAGAGCCTCATCAAGCCTGACCTTGGATGATTCCAGGGATGGGGCCTCCACCACCTCTCTGGGCAGCCTGTTCCAGTGCTCTAAGACCCTCATGTTAAAGAACTTTTTCCTAGTATCCAACCTAAATCTATCTTTTCCTAGCTTATAATCATTACTTCTTGTCCTATCACTACAAACCCTTGCAAATAGACCTTCTTGTAGGCCCCCTTCAGGTACTGGAAGGTCAGTATAAGGTCCCCCCAGAGCCTTGTCTTCTCCAGGCTGAACAGCCCCAACTAACACTTATGGAGTGTTAATGTTTTATCTGTGGCTACGTGCCACTCCACCTGTAACCTTTCTAGCCCATCTATTTCCTCATGCAAAAGCTAGGTACACTTAGGCAGGTGAAATGCGACTGAGATACATCCTCATGGTCTGCTTTAGCAGTGCACTCAACCTGCTGATATCCAGCTCAGCAAACTTTCATTTTGGTTGTACCCAAGAAAGTTGAAAGGACAGGATCCTTACCCAAGACAAGAGAACTATTGCAACTGATGGGAAGACTTAAACATTTGTATTTTCTGTGAGTAACCCTATTGATTTCACAGGACTACATGACTTACAAATGCACAGAACACTAAGAACAGAAAAGAAATTGAGTCAACATCAGACACTTAATCCCTAGAAGACCAAAGAAATTGAAAACTGTTAAATCCTATTGTGGATGAGCTGTAGTGTAATATTCGTTTAAGCTATTTACTCATCCCATAGGTACAGCTTTTCTGCAGTCCGCAGTGTGCTCCACCATCAGATTATGGAGTGTAAAGTTCAGAGTATGTTCCAGAATGAAAGCAGTATTGAATAGTGGGTATAGATCAAACAAGTTCATCTTTCACTAGAGACATCGGCAAAATGTAACCATTGCCATAAATGTCAAATCTACATAGGAAAGCAGCAGCAAACCACCTTTTCCATGGGTAGGTCTTAGCGTCCAGAGCTGTATATGAAAAGGTGCAGTCATTCTAGGTTAAAAAAAAAAAACAGACTTGATCATTTTAAGCCATCTGTGGTCTAAGCTGTTCCCTTCTTTCACTGCCACACTTCTCCCACTTTTTATCTTGTATGCTCAGGTATGCCACCTGTTCAGAGATGGATGACTGCTTGTTACCAGGCTGTTTTGTTACGGCCTGAACTGAGGTGTAATAGGACTTTTTCCACTTGCTTCAGTAATTTAGCTTTATTTACGCAAGTCTCTTGCCTAGAAGGGTGGCATAAGAATTGAGTACTTATACTCTCTTTTTTGTTGCCTTAGGCTGTCAGACTGTATTCTGACCTCCTTCATAACATGGGGTCTACTTTGGTTTTGCACTTTTTAAAATAAATGCTAGTAAGAAGAAAAAAGGGTCAGAAGTCTCTAATGAAGCTTTTAAAATATAAAAAATGTTGGTTAGAAAAACAAAAAAAACCCCAAAGAATAAATCCATCAGGTGGAAAGATTATAATCTTTCATTATCAAAAACTTTAATGTCTCTTTACTTACATGGGACAGGGTTATCTCATATGTTTATTTCAACACTGCAGTTACATTTGCATGTTCATTCTTTGAGTGGCCTTTGAAGAAGCTTCAGCGAGACTGATGTGACAGGGGTTTCAGTTCATGAGTGTGCACACAAGCTCCTGGATAGGACTGTGTAGCCTATGCTGATGTCTGCATTTTTAAATATTAATACCTGAGCTAATTACTTTGAAGCTAACACAATAATGTCTGTAATTTCTTTCAATCTCAGTTGCCTTAAAACAAATGTGTGGTTTGTTTACAGTAACATAGAATCATTTTGGTTGGAAAAGACCTTTAAGATCATCAAGTCCATCCCTTAACCCATCTCTGCCAAGTCCACCACTAAACTATGTCCCTCGGCACCACATCTACACATCTTTTAAAGGCCTCCGGGGATGGTGACTCAACCACTGCCCTGGGCAGCTTGGTCCAGGGTTTAAAAACCCTTTCAGGGAAGAGATTTTTCCTGATGTCCAATCTAAACCTCCATGGTACAACTTGAGGCCATTTCCTCTTGTTTGTTACTTGGGAGAACCAACCAAGATCCACCTTGTTACTGCCTCATTTCACATAGTTATATAGAGTAAGAAGGTCTCCCCTGAGCCTCCTTTTCTCCAGGCTAAACGACTCCCTGGTTCACGGAACCAGTCCTCACAGGATTTGTTCTCTAGACCTTTCATCAAGTTCACTGCTCTTCTTTGGACACAATCCAGCATCTCAATCTCCTTTGTGGAGTGAGGGGCCCAAAACTGAACACAGTAATCAAGGTGCAGCCTCACCAGTGCTGAATGCAGAAGTATGATCACTTCCCTAGTCCTGCTGGTGACACCATTTCTGATACGAGCTGGGGTGCCACTAGCCTCTTTGTCCAACTGGTCCCACTGCTGGCTAATATTCAGTCGGTAGACCAAAACCCCCAGGTCCTTTTCTGCTGGGCGGTTTCCAGCCAGTCTTCCCTAAGCCTGGAGCATTGCATGCGGTTGTCCTTGGAGGTGTTTAGAACTTGACTAAACATGACACCAGTTATGTGCGCTGAGTGGACCTACTATGAGCAGGAGTCTGGACTAGAGGATCTACAGAGATGTCTTCCATCCTAAACCACGCTATGATTCTCTTAGTCCTATACATCTTGTAGCAGAATGTATTTGATTACAGCTTGAAAAATTTATGTCAGCCATAACAACTGCCTCTTCTCTCTGAAATGTGATCTACATTTCTTTTTCCACATTTTTATCTCAAAGATATCATACCTATCCTCTTATTAATATTCCTTCCATCGAGTACAAGAAAACTTTACCACAGGCAGTTGTCGTTTTCCAAACCATTTAATAACACTCATTTTATTTCAAAGGGTAGAAAAATAATGGGCTGATAACATATCCTGAATTGCTAGTGACAGTAACTGTTAAGGCTTCAAGCACTTACTGCTTTTCACCAGCTGTTGCTTTTAGTACCAGCAATTTTATTTCCCCAAACGTAGGCTTATTTATGTATTTAAGGGAAAAAAAAAACACCAGCCATTAGGAAATTGTGAGCAAGCTTCCTGAGAGAAATCAAATGAGTTATTGTCTGTCTTTGTCATTGTTATACCTGTGTGGCTGGGTAAAGACATTACATTTCCACTCTGTAGTCTGAACCATGGTGTAGCTTATCTGTGCCAGTTCCAGGTTTACCTACCAGCCACCATGATTAACAGTGACAAATATTGTTAACGTTTCATCAGCCAGGTTACGTTACTCCTGAAAAACTATACATAGAAACTATACATTTCTTCCCTCCAAACTTACACTTTTTTTTGTGCAATCCCAAGCACAAATACTGGCTGGGCAGTGAGTAAATTGAGAGCCATCCTGAGGAGAAGGACTTGGGAGTGTTCGTGGATGAGAAACTGAATATGAGCCAGCAACGTATGCTCACAGCCCAGGAAGTCAATTACATCCTGGGCTACATCAAAAGAATGGTGGCCAGCAGGTCAAGAGAGGTGATTCTGCCCCTCTACTCTGCTCTGGTGAGATCCTACCTGGATTACTCCACTTAGCTCTGGGGCCCCCAGGGTAAGAAAGACCTGCTCGAGCAGGTCCAGAGGAGGGCCATGAAGAGGATCAAGGAGCTGGAGCACCTCCTTTATGATAAAAGGCAGAGAGAGATGGGGTTGTTCAGACGAGGGAAGAGAAGGAACTAGGGAAAGCTTATAGTATCCTTACAATATTTAAAGGGAGCCTACAGGAAAGATGGTGACAAGCTCTTTGTCAGGGACTATAGTGATAGGGTAAGGGGCAATGGTTTCAAACTGAAAGAGAGTAGATAGATATTAGCAAGAAATTATTCACTGTGAGAGTGGTGAGACACTGGCACAGGTTGCCCAGAGAAGTTGTGGGTGCCCCATCCCCAGAAGTGTTCAAGACCATGTTAGATGTGGTTTTGAGCAACCTGGTCTAGTGGGAGGAGATGTCACTGCCTATGGCAAGTGGGTTAAAACTAGGTGATTTTTAAGGTCCCTTCCAACCTGAACCATTCTATGATTATACGTTTTAAGGTATTATTTATTTTCCATACAGAAGTATTTATGTATTTAACATAACTTATGTGTTACCTGTGTCCTGTCCTTCATTTTCAATCTTTTCCATGTGGGAGGATGCAGAAGCATTGATTCATCTCTCTGCTTGTACTCCAGGTTATGATTCATCATTTTTCCTCTAAGAATTTCTAGGAAAACTTGAGAAGAGGCAGGAAGGCAGCCTGGCCTGCAGCATCTGTGCTACACGCACTGTCTTTTCACCTTTTCCATGCCTGTTCCAGAGTCTGGCCAGAGTACAGGTTTGAACTAGCTAGCTGACTGTAACACAGGAAATAATTAAATGTCAGAAACCAGCTTTAATCTGCAGAGGAGCTGATGCTGAATGCCCCCCGGTACCAAAGGGGCTTTTTAGAGCAGTGTTTTCTCAGCTTCCACATCCAAGTTTTGTTTTAAAGCCAACCTTTTCTGCCAGGTTTATTGGAGAGGCTCAATCTGACACCAGCGACATTTGTTGTTTGTGCGTGTGTTTATGTGCATAGATGCAAAAAGTGAGCTACAGCTTTATCAGTTGTGAACTGAAAAGTCTTTTACGCTGGATAGAAATGTGAGTTTATCAGCTGTAGTCATGATTTGGGCTCCCGGGATGTATAAATACAGCATCTTCTACACATCAGAATAATATCTGCATAATTAGATAGATACATCATGGATAGAGGAGATTAAACAAAGCTTCTATCAAAGAGTTTCCACCACTCTGTTTGTTAAGAGTGTTTTTTCATTTTATCCCTGAGCCAGCATGATGTTGTGCTGATTCAACCATCATCAATTTATGCCGCCATCAGTTGCCTGATCACACAGGCCAACACTGTACTCAGCAACAGCCCCTCAGAAGTCTTCTTTCAGACAGCCGTGACGTAGGTTCCTGTCGGCCCAACTCCTCTCCCACGGTGGTGCCAGCATCGCCTGCTGGACACAACAGAGATGGCTCCTCAGTGGCCCTTCACATGGAAGGACACCACCAAGAGAGCTCAGCAAGGTGTGACAAGCCAAACAGAAGCCACACCCAACAGAAAGCTCTTCCAACCGATTGGCTTCTGGTTAAAATAGCCCTTTCCTCACCCACCACCCCAACCACAACCAGCTGGGTGAGGGCAGAGCCACAAAGACATAAATGGTTCAGGTTCTGCCTCTGGACCATGATGCCAATTGGAAAAACAAAACATCCTGCTAGGTTGTGACTCATTCACAGGTCAACTCCAACTTGGGGCCCACAATTCAGGCCCCAGCACTTCACATAATAAAGATGTAATCTGTCTTCCTCCCCTCCACCATCCTTCCACCTTCACCCTTTTACTTTTCTCTTACTTCTTTGTCACTATATCCTTTCCTTCATGGCAGTAAACAAGAACTAGCATCCCATCCAACTTGCTTGGCTTCAGTTGAAAAATACAATTCTAGAAAAAATCCCTACTGATTAATCCTTGAGAATCATCATGGCTTAAGTTGTTTTGCAAATGTATGCAAGAAAGTTTGGGGCTATATTCAACAAAGTTAAGATTCTGCCAACCGTTAGCTGTTACTTTTCTTACTTGAAGATGCTCAGCCTTCTGAGTAAAAATCAAAGCCCACAGGCAACGAATACCAAAGTGTTATCCAAAGAAACTGCTTGCTGAATGGGGAGCTTGCCAACAGGACAAGCTAACCACTGATGTATGAGCAAGTTACCACGGAAACTATCCAAGTGCATGTTCTTAGCCTGCAGCAAAAGTGAGGTAATTTGAGCGAGGTTAGCAGGCAATAAGAGATCTTGTTATGTCTAATTAGCTAAATGTATTCTTGCAGCTCTTCATACCCACTGGCTATTTAAGATTTTTAATTTTTCTCCCTCAGCACACTCATTTCTCATTGCTATTTCTTCATATGCAATTCTTCAGACTCGATATTTTATTATGCATTGTCCACACTGGCAGATCATATAACACGATGGCGCTAAGTGGATGCTCCTTATGCAGATGTCATTCTCATTTTAAGGTTCCTATGTCATGGGCCTCTCTCTTTCAATGCTCCTGGGACCGAGAAAAGATCCTTTGCTCATCCATGAGCTCTTCTTTCAGCTGAAAAGAGCTGAAAAGGATGACTCCAGTAAAGCTTCCATTATTTTTTTTCTGTCAATTCATATTCTGCAGTAGTATAATATTTTGCCTGAACTAATATTGACATAAGAAAGATCAATGCAATTAGTTTAATAAAGATACTGTGCAAGTATTTCCCATAATGAGATTGTTTGACAAACCTTTCCAATAAACTTCAAAATTACTAAACTCTCAAAATTAATTACATGTTCCAGGAAAAAAGAACAACAACCCAACAGCTCACCACTCCCATTTCCTGATACAAAATCCCACTCTCGTTATGTTAGGTAACTTTTTGTGTGAAAAGCAACCCAAGTAATAGCTGGAAAGGTGAAACATTGTTCTTTAAATTGTGCAGAAGCCACTTTGATACTTCATAAATTTCAATACTTGCTTACTTCAGCAAACAACTTCTGAAAAAAAAATATTGAATTACTTCTTTGCAATCCAAATCTCTACAAATCCATTATAAAATCTTCCACTGCCTCCCTTCTGTTGAATACCCACTTCAGCAGCCTGGACCCTGAATCCCAGCAGATGACAATTGCATGGAGATGAAGGGAGAAGGGAGATACTCATTGTAACTTTCTTTTCACTGTCAGGACCTTAGCACGAAGTTCTCTGTCTGCCTGCAAGCTGTGTCTGGGTGTGTGTTTAAATGTGAAAAATGTCCACTAGAATATATATGTATTGGATTCCACATAGTGTGAAGCAATATGTGGTGTCAGGACACAAACGGTATTTATTGCATTTGGAACAGATATTTTTGGTGACCTTCTTATTCCAGTATTGCAAACTCATATTCAGCTTAAGCATAAAGTGATCTTTCAGAGCGTAATTCCAGTAGTCTGTTCGTATGTCTAAAAATGACGCATTTAACTTTGGATGCTTTGGCTCAAAAGATTATTTCTGTTCTGTGAATCACCAATATTTTTGTTTGGTTGTGTGTGTGTTTTTAACCTCACTTACCGTTCTTTGTGACTATATGTACAAACACACACAATATACAGCTGTTTCTTGTTTCCTTGTCTTCTGTTTAGCTCTCTACATTTCTTTCTGATTTCTTTCAAATTTCTTTTAATCTTCAGCAGACAACTGTGGGAAATAGCATACTGAAGCAATGTGTCCTGCTCTGTCCTCCTCACTGTCTACTTCTCTGTTTTCTTATCTTCTCACTTCACTGGAGTGTTTTCAGGACAAAATATTGCTGTTAGAGCCTGTGCTACTTCTATCTTCAAAGTAATATAGTGACAGATTTGCATACGTTACTTCGTATTAAATGGATTTACTCTGTACCCAGTCTTCTTAGTGCCTGAGTCCTAATGAAGAACAGAATTCAAGTGACTAGAGGACTTTTAGTGTTTAACACATAAATTAAAATAGCCTGCACCAGTCTATAGATAGATAAAAGATATGGGGGGCTGGCTGTACTGAACTGTTAACTTGTGCTCACAAAATAATAGAAATCACAGTGTTAAAATGAGAGTTCAACACAACTGACTATCTATTTGCTTTAAAAAAAGTCTAAAACATACATTCACAGCTTCTTCTATGTGTATATTTTAAAATAATCAAATATTGTTGGAAGATGATAATTGATTTTTTTGTTGCTGCTTACAAAAAAATTGAAAAGATTGTTTCTTCTAACTTAAAACCATGATTCTTAGGTTTTTTCCCTACAAAAATCTGATCTCCTGTGGATGTTCTAAGCCGAACTGATGTGGAAATGTCCACTTTTTGCAAGCATCTTATGGCCATCTATGTCTTCAGCTAAGCATTGCAATCAAAGTCCCTTTAAAGATGATGGACAATTTAGAAAATTGTCAGATCCCTGAAAAATGCTTTCAGCAATTGACCCGTACTTGTTCATCTTGAAGACTGATGCTAAGGATATAACACTTTCACATTCTCTTCAAATTAGACCCAGAGCTATTGCTGACTGATGCAAGATCATGTGGCTTTGAGTATCCAATTCAGTCAGATCCTGAGGCCATGTTTCTGGAAACATTTTGTGGTATAAAGATGCTTTAACCCACTTATTAGTCTTGCTTTTGACAAGATAAAGTCAAAAGATTCCAGTCTGTAGTAGAGAAAAACAACTTTGGTGTCTAACCTGCAGACAGCATGCTGATTTCCTAGTGATTTTTACATGAAATGAAACATTGATTCAATTATTTAGCATTACGACTGTGAAATAATGAAGAAACTTTACAAGTTGGAAACAATAGACCTAGGACCCTCATGTGTTTTGCTTGCTTTGCAACTAGTCAGCTGCATGGAGAATGTTTCACTTTACTCAAAACATTTGCCCAAAGCAGGAATGAAGTTACCTGGAGATATAGCTCCTGTGTTACAAGGATGTTGTATATCCAAAGCGTGGAAAAAAAATAAATCTAAAAGAGGAAAAGACTAGAGAAAAGTCAGTGCTGGACAGTAGTCTCCATTGCAAAAGGTGCTAAAAATCTCCAGAAATTATAAGTGAGAATGAGCATCAGATCTAGAATTTTTTTATATGAAAAAGAGTAAGACAGATGTATTTAATAAAATAGCTAATAAAAGTTCTGAGTTTTCATATTAGAGAGTAGCAATGTCCATAGCAGGTCAGAGAAAATGTCAGTTTAATCTAACAGTGGTCAATAGTGAAAAGCATAAGAACAAGTATTCGGTGATGATTCATTAGATTACTTTCCCAGCTTCCAATAATTTGCAGTTCCTGTGGATCAAATGGGATTATGATTCTTCCTGGCTCAGAACAGAGAGTTTAAGCTGTGTATTGTGTCCCACCTTTGTGACTAACCAGGTAAGAAGTGAATAATTTGGGACAGATGACTCTCTCTGGTTTTGTCTAGAAATTTAATTTTTCTCAAGACTCAATTTTCCTTTAAAAAATTAGCAAATTAGTTTTACAATCCCACACTCTCAATCCTTCATCCCCTAAAAGTAAAACACAAAGATCATCACAGAAGCCCCAGACAATCCTATTATATTCTGCATTGCTGAGCCCTCATTTTCCTTCCTGTTCAAATGCAAAGGCCAAGTTATGAGGGGAAGGGAAAAGAATCTGAACTTCTGTAATGCAAGTGCCATCAGAAGTTGGAACAGCTGAGGATATGAGATGCGTAGTACTGTGCAATGTGCTGTTTCCACACCATCCAGCCTGTCAGGGCATACGCTCTCATAGCAAGACCATATCTCCTTGGCCCAGTCTGCTAATCTTGTCTACACCCATGACTGTTCATGGTAGACTCCATTCTGGTCACCAATAATTTTTAAAGTGTGAAACCAGTAAGAAGCATCACAGAGTGTCAAGGCAGGAATGATAATATGGAAAGCTGTTATAAGACCAGCTTTCATTTAACTCTGGGGAGGAAGAAAGAGTAAAAAAACTAATTGCAATACTCTCACAATAGTGACCAACTGTATGGCAGCTTTTCTCCTATCTAGCCTTGTAATCTAGAAAGCCAGCAAAGCTGAGACTGCAGAATTGCCTGTTATGGAATTGGAGTGTGGTTTTTCAACTAATTACTTCTGAAGACTTCCAAATGGATTGAAGAATAACGGTTTTGACATGAAATTCTCTTATGTTCCTGCAGCGTGTTACTCATTTGCTGCTCAGGCTGCTGAAAAGAGGTGTCTGGTTTCTTACGGACTGACGAAAACAATACAATGCACATGTTTGGTTGAATGAAAAATACTGGTTTGTGTCAGTAGAAACTAGTTGTGAATTCTAGCGGAATCTTGGCCAAGTCAATTCTGTAGCTGCAGTGCGTACATTTGTAATATGAAGGTTAAAAGGTTTATATCTGCAGAAGGAAAAATTTCAACATTACATTTTAAAACAATAATTCACTATCAAATATATTTAAAATGCTGAAAAGAAATGGAACGTTTGTGTTGAGTGAGATGAAAACTGAATATATTAACACCAAGGATTCTTCTTTTATTTTTGCTATTACTGTGCATTGATTTGGACCTGAAACATAGTCATATTGAATGTATAGCCACAGAGAGGACACATTGGTTACTCACAAAGCCTAGTCTTCAACATTTCTTTAAGCCTAAATTGATTTCTACTCGATCTTGTTTTTTCCCCTCCTTTCAGGGATGTCATTGCTCAATGGCAAGAATATGATTGGCAGTTTATAAATGTAAATATCTGAAGAAAGAGAAGAAGGGTAAAAGGGCTTGGAACATTTTTTTCTCCTTTCCAAAAAATATTCTGTAACAAATATTATGTGAACAAATAAAAACTGTGCTGCTTGTCTTAAAAAGACAGAAAGACTGATTTTTCTGTTTTATCCGGTTCTGCTCAGGTTTTCAACCCTAGCCACTGCTGTAATATCCAAGTATTTGAGCTTTGACCTGAACAATAGCATTTCACACTTGGAAAGATCCTTATACCAGCTTGTAGAAAGTTTCTGTCACTGTGCCTGTTGCTACAACACTTGTCCAAGGGAAAAATGAATCACTGTCAAAAATGACATAGGTATAATAGATCTGCTTTTGGGTTAGTGGTTTGGGTTGCATGTTTCTCAGAACAGGAATCAAATGTTTACCGTGAAAGCCTTTGGCTCTAGGAAAGGCAGGTGGTTATGCAGGAACACTTAGCTCAGCCTTTGCTGGACCCAGTCCCAACTATTGAAACATAGAGCTTTTCCATGTCCGGATGACTGGATAGGTCCCAGACACTTATTAGTGCTGGGTGACCAGGGATCACCTAATTTCTTCCTTAGACAT
>VZZY01025984.1:376088-427862 GCA_013400335.1 Eurystomus gularis | reverse complement strand
ACCAACACAAGGCAAGTTTACCACACAGCTCAAGGACAGCCACACAAGAGTATTTTACACAGAACCAATCAGACAGCAAAACAGTCTCACAACATGCTACAGATGTGTTACATCACAGGATCCACTGTGTAGTGACAACACACTTCAACCAAGGACCAGATGTATGCTCCAAGATCGGTATCTCCAAGAGGGCTTAACCTTGGACTACAAATGCCCATCAGTGCAGCTGCCAACACTGCCAAGGGGAAAAAAAAAGCTGCAGCTTTACTGTTTAAACATGCACTTGCTTAAAAAAAAAATACAAATTTAAGATTTTATTAACAGAAGGTGAAGCAATCCAGGCATTCTGTACTGAAACCAAACACACGACAGCATTAGGTACAGTGAACATAATCACCAGAGGTAATTTATAAAGGCCAAGCAAGTAGACACATAATTGCTTTAAATAAACTCTGACTTATAGCCAAAACTACATTTGAATTGACTATGGAGAGAGGGGAGGATGACATCCCTTTAAAGAAGATCCTCAGAGACATGTAACTGTAGAAAGGCTGGCGAATACAACATTGATTGGGAGTGAGGTAACCACAAACACCACTGTCTCAAATGAAAAGGGATTCAAGGTCTGACCCAGAAAACAAGCATCGTAACCGCTGGGATGAAATTTTAATGATAAACACAAGATGCTCTGCTTGCAGGCCAGATTGAATTATCTTATGTCAGCCAGTAAATGCAAGACACTGATAAAGAGGAGCCGCGAGCAACCACCTTCAACTTGCAGCTCAGGTTGCACTTAATCAGTCCTCGATACTCTGCCATCTTCTGGCTTGAGCTTTGGCAGCAGCATGGAGAAAATAGAGGAGAGCACATGAAATAAGTACATTTCTCTAAGGGAAAGCTAACCCTGTATAGTTGTGTCAGTTTAGCCATTGTCATTTCATGCTGCCATCAGTTGCCTGATCACACAGGCCAATGCTGAACTCACCAACATCCCCTCGGAAGTCTTCTTTCAGACAGTCCTGCCATAAGTTCCTGTGGGCCCAGCTCCTCCGCTGCCCACTGTGATGCCAGCATTGCCTGCTGGACACAACAGACAGAGATGGCTCCCTCAGCGACTCCTCCCATGGAAGGACAACACAGAGAGCTCAGCAAGATGCAACCAGCCCCAACAGGAAGCTCCTCCAACTGATCAGCTCCTGGTTAAAGTAGCCCTGGCCTCACCCACCACCCCAACCACGACCACCTGGGTGAGAGCAGAGACACAGAGACACAGGTGGGCCAGGTTCTGCCTCTGGAACATGAAGCCAGTGGCGGAAACAAAAACATACTGGTAGGTTGTGACTCATCTGCAGGTCAATGCCAGCTTGGGGCCCCCAGCTCAGGCCCCAGCACTTCAATAGTTTATCTTTGCTTCCTTGCACAAAGTTAACAAAGAGATCTGCTCCTGAGCCAGTTCAGGCAAACTATGCCTCTAAGTATCGTGCTTACAGCTGTTGCTTAAGTCACTGAGCCCACAACCTGTACAAATTCCTTTTCAGAAAGATTAAAACAGCACTCTACAGCAACTACAATAAAAATCATTCCACTTTCCAGCAGAATTTGAAGGAGTAGAATGAAGAACCCAAGATCAGGTCTATCACAGCAGAGCTCCAAATCAAGTAAGATTGTTCCCAGGCTTGTTCCAAGACTCCAAATACACAACAGCTCCAGCTTTCTGCTGGAGAACCTCTCTGTCCACCTCTTTTTTCATTTTTATAACCATCATCTGATCTCCCACAATCCTGAGTTGAACGGCCCGAAGCCAGGGAGCAGCTGCTATACGCTGTCACAGTTTCCAGCTATAAAGACAGAGTGTAATGCCTGGCTGGCCTGACTGAGCTGAGCCAGAGTGCTACAGCTGCTCCCCAAAGTCAGGCGTCAAAAAACCTGCTAAAAACAGAGTGGCTCTATTTTTCTCCAGCACAGTAACCTGACTATAGAAGAAAGAAAGGTAAATGATGCCACCAGCCACAATTTAGGAAATGCCACAGACAAAGTCAGCTTTAAGATCATCACTGAATCCTCAAGTCTTGTAAAGTTTAGCTTTATGCACACGGCCAGTCTCAATGTAATCTGTGATTATCGACACATAAAGCTAAGCACATAAGTGTCTGCGAAACTGGAGATACAATCATTAAATATAACAGATAATTGATACTTACACTGAAATGAAATTTTACTTCTGTTAACCTCAGCTATTAAATTACTTATTCAGTACTGAAAGAACGCAGCAGTCGGTTATTGATCACCAGATTCATTACACTTTTATGACAAATCTGATAAGTACAATACTATAAGATGGGGGGGGGGGGGGTATATATGGATTTTAAAAACAACAAACAACAAAACCCCAACAAATCCCTCTATTTACCTATCCTAAATATTCACCAAATGCATTTAACAAACAAAGTAATTCCCTGCACCATTTGCTAACATCCTTGGAAGTTTTAGTTATAACTTTAAGTCTGTCTTGTTTGATATTTAGCATGAGATATTGGGAGGTACAACAGTATGCTACTGTCTTGCAGACTTCGATCACTGGCAGAACAACAAATTAATCTTCTTTTGAGCTAGATTCATGGAACAAATTCTTCTCACAGCAGTTTAAGAGATGTTTTCAAAGATCTCAACCTACCAAAGCAGAGTGAAGGGCAAGGAGTAAACAGCAAAGAAGTAACATGACTTTTGTGTTCTAATATTCTAAACACTTCATTTACTAACCAGGTAAAGCCAAGCAGTTGAATTTTTATTTCCTTATGTTTTATCAAATATCTGCTCATAGCCTCATAAAAAGGTACTTCATTACTAAAAATTTATTTTCTCAGAGAAGGCAAATTACTGAAAAGTAATTTAGGTGAAACCTGTAACATCACTTTTCCTAATGGATATTGACGTGCAGCTCTCCCCCTCAGAGGTCTCTTACCTGCTCACCTGTTTTCACGAACCTTTCAGGAACC
Source organism: Eurystomus gularis (assembly GCA_013400335.1). Lineage (NCBI taxonomy): Eukaryota > Metazoa > Chordata > Aves > Coraciiformes > Coraciidae > Eurystomus > Eurystomus gularis. The sequence continues at coordinate 424,866 of VZZY01025984.1, read as the reverse complement.
TGAATTGTTTAACAGCACCACCTCCCTTCACAGTGCCCACTGATGCAAACTCACCAAAAGAACCAAGAGATACTGGAGAAACTGGAGAACCAATATGAAAAGGCTGTATGAAACTTCACAAACCCAACTTGCGTAATAAACCGAGGTAAAAGATGGACTATTTGAGTTGAATAAGCAGCATTAATATCCTTTGTTTATTAATTGTTTAGAAATTTAATTTATTCTGCCTGTGCTTCATATATTGCATGTTTGGATATAAACACAATGGAGGAAATGAAGAAAAAGAAGAGCTGGAGGTTTTGGTGGCAGCATGGAGACAACTGGGGTTTTTGGCTCCCAGAAGAGTACAGGAGGCTTCATTAGAGCCAGCAGAACAGATACAGCAGTGCCGATCCCCAGCCAAGGCCAGAGAACATGCTGCCCAAGCTGAAGGGCACAAAAGAAGCCAGATTGCTACCCACAGAACTGGATCCTAGCTGTGGACCACAGCAGACTATGAGCTGCTGTGTCTTGTCGGTGGCCCAAGGAAGCCTCAACATGAGACGTATCAACAGAAGATCTGCAGTACTCCATGCACACAAGTTCTTCAAGCCCTTTGCATGGCCACTGTTCAGGTTAACAGCTGTGTGGCACTGCCCCTCCAGAGGTCACAGGTGACAGCTCCTCAGCAGAAGCATTGTCGTGGCTCTAATGCAACTGATTACAGCAGCAAAAACATCATGGGAAGAGCAGAGAATAAGAAGCAACAGTCAATGAATAGGATGGCAGAGAGAATAGAAAGGGAGACCTCCAAATACAGAACTAAAACAAGAGGAAGAGCATTTAGTAAAAAAAAAAAAAAAAAGAAGCAACAAATGCAAAACAAACCAATCATCAAAGATTAAACTTCACCTTTCCCTCCTGCCACCTGCTAGTTTAACTTTCTGATCTCAGTTGCCCAACAGCATTCAAAAGCATTTCAATGTATATGGGAGTTATCTACACGCAATGTATTTCAGGACAACTTTCCTATGACCAGCGTGTGAATTTTATAGTATTCAAGGAATTGGACCCAGCAAGCATCCAAAGGAGTCCACAACAAGTATCTTCAGCTCACAACACCGAACAGTGCTCATTTCAACCTACTTGCAAGCTTTTGTAGACCCAAAAGTCTTGAGAACAATCATCATGGAGCCACTACTAGCTGAGTTTAAACACAGGCACTGCAGAAGCAATTAAAACCTTGAAGTCTTGAGTAGCAAAGAGAAAAGTCTGACATCCTTTCATGTTCGGAAGGTCACTAAAGTGAACTTGAAGCTGGTATGAAAGAACTGAATGGCTTCTAAGTAAGAACCTGACGGAGTTTGCCAGAGTGTCAGATGATCTCTGTAGAGCTCAAAACACTCACTTCTGATTATTTAGGAGGTATCATAAGAATATGGAATTGCCTTTTCTAAGTTAGACGGTGAAAAAAGCTTTAATATTTTAAGCTGATCTGTGCAATAAATACCAAGCAACTTCTAGTCTGAATTTCTAATCAAGAAGAGGAGGCCAACACTATATTAGCAGAAGATAAAACAAGCTGAAGAAAAAGCTTTTGATAATAGTAGTGACCTTTAAAGCTCTAAGGACACTCAAAAAGATAACATCAGCTTTTAGAAACTGTTGAATGCAAAGAAATTGCTGTCACATACAACTGGGAATTGATGTTACCGTTTCTCTATCTTACCCAACCAGGTAGTTTAAAGCTCTATTCCTGTAAAGTGAGCAGCGCTCCATAAAATCCTGGAGAAATATTGATAATGTCCCACTAAGTGGGGGGAGCGGAAGTGAAATATTGCCATGGCAACAGAACAAGCTGGAATCTAGAAGACACATCACTTCTATGCAGGCTGCACCTAATTCTGGGTCACCCTCAATGGTGAAAGGACAACGACTGAAGAAGGCTGAAACTAGCAGAGTTGTTTTCCTCTTCTTCCAGTTCTGCCTTTGATCCCAATCCATGTGTTCCAGAATCTAGCTCCTGAATCCGGTTCCCATCTGCTATTTAGTCCAGTCTGGGACTTCCCCAGTGCCTGCTCCACGTATCAGTGGCAACAGTGGTGTAATTACCATCAGGGTGGTTGGGTTCAATATTGGCTTTGTATATATTCCATTTAATTGTTATTATTTTCATTAAAGCTGTTTTAGCTTTCTTTTCCAATCTGTCTCTCTCCCCTATTCCCTTTCTCTTCCCCTTTGGGAAGGGAAAGGGGTTAGTGGAGAGCATCTGTCATTTGTCTAGTGACCAGCCCAACCCTAAACCTTGACACACAATGATTTTTCTTTTGCCAGTCTGCAAGCTGTTCTTTTTTTGTTCCTCTTACTCCCACAGCTGGATAAAAGTTAGAAGGTAGTGGTGTATCCCGTGATAGCAGACTGCAATAAAAAACAGTGCATGCAAGAAAGAGTGCTCTCTTCTGTTCCAAAAAGAATTTGATGGAACCGAAATTTTACTGTTTGTTATTTATTCAGGGCTGCACCCTTTCTATTATTAGTTATGTATTTGCTACAAATATAAATTAGTATATACTGAGATGGAACATTAAACATTCAAAGGGTTACAAAGTAACTCTTCAAGAGGTTTTGTTCTTTTCAGGTACTCTTGTATGATCCTGGTGCTGATCTTGCACCAGGAGTAAATCAGCTGGCTGTAGGCCAGAATCCACTCCATATCTCAGGCTATGACAGTCCGAGTCTGCAAGACAGTGATTCCTACCAACACATTCAGAGAGTTGCAGAATATCATGAAACAATTCTAAATGATACAAACCAAGTCTGTAAGAGAACAAGAGACAGCTCAGTCCATCTCCTATTTCACATCAGGGGAACTTAGAGAAGTTAGGCAGCTATAATTTCAATAAATGAGTCAAAAAAGCCAAGACTGAATTTGCACATAAAGAACCACAGACAAACAGTTGTTTATGGAAGAAGCCACCTATTCTTGTGATTGAAGAAAATGCTCCTTCCAACATAACACATCCAGAGGTTGTGAAGGTCCCAAATCCATACCCCACACCTGAGCCCCCTCAGTTTGATCAAGACCCAACCGTTGATAAATTAGATCCATCTCTAACAATGCAAGATGCCTGGAAAAAAAGCACAGCATTAGCATAGGCTATTTTATATGGGGTACGTGCAAATGTCTAGATTGGAAGGAACTTGATTCTTTTCCTCTTCTTCCCTTATTTTCAATGCTAGATTATTCCTTCACTTAGAAGTGTGAAAGATTATCCTACAATTTTCAAAATACACTTTACTTTTAGGCCGCTTGAATCAGTGTCTTAATGGATGTATGCAAATAGGAAGGAATTAAAAAAACAGTAATTACAAAAGCCCAGATTATTAAAGGGCTTTTTAAAGGAACCGAAGCTTCTGTGAGCATCACTCTGCTTCAGAACTCTTAATTAGGTCTCTATTTAAAGTGTATCAAAGAATAGATAGTTTTCAACATTAATAGACCATGTTAATGTTCTCAACGTTAATGAAACCATTAAATATTAGCCATTTATTTCTAATCCGGTCTCCTCAGGAACCTCAAGAGGATATAGTTTAAGGCTAGACCATCTTTCCCAAACAGTCATGTCTCTATATATTTGTTTCTAATACGCAAGAATGACATTTAGGGACAGAGAAGTACCCAGTGAAGAGCCAAAGTACTGTTCTTATGTAACTGGATCTTTCAATTTTTTCCATACTGGGGCTATGTGTCCTCCCCTCCAGATGTAGAATTCAGGAAATAATAGAGGCCAGTATCAGTCAGATGAACAGAATTCACTCTCTTCTCAAAAGACAGTAGCAGATGTAGGACTTTGGAGCAAACTCTACCAAAGAACAAATCCTTAATTTTGGGGTCTTTTAATGGGCTCTGCATCTCATCCTGAAGAAATATCAGAAGAAAGAAAACAGATTCAATATCTTTCTTTGGAATAAGGAGTTGGACTTTGATTCTACTTTTCCTTATTAAGTATATACTGCATTGCTGACCTATACTAACAATCCAGTGGATTTAATCCCTGCATTAAATAATAACTTAGTAGAAAATTCTGCTTAATGTCCCTGCTTTATGTCCCTGCAAATTGCCTAATTTTTATGTGCTTACCTTTTGAAGAGAAGGGGGCACAGTGTACATGTGCCCCATGCAGTTGTGGCCATAATGTGCCAAACCACTATCAATGCATAAATTGCACATTATTATATTATGAACATCACGAGAGATAACACAAGCCAATACGAAGTTGAAAGAGCAGAAGTCAGTGGGGAATACTATCATGGCATCTCACTGAGGGATTTGATAGTCAAATACAGAGTCGTAAATGTCATTATTTCCTATTGGCCTTTATTTTTGTAGTTGTTAATTTGGCTTTATTATTAATGTACTTATTTTTTATATTAATGATGAAAGCAGATTGATTGTTAGCTTGGGTTGGCTTGATAGGGAAAATGGAGGCAGGTTTTGGATGAAGGTTTTGACTTACAAAACCAAATGACTACACTGATCAGATCTAGACACTAACCATTACGTAGTGCCTCCCAGCGCCTACAGTAACTCGCATATTCCAATATGTTCATACTCTGGCCTTAAAACAGTATCATATCATAGCAGTGACAGGCAGCAGTAAAAGTTATTACAGGCAGCTCTTTATGTGAAATTTGAAAATAACAATGGCAGTTAGAATTTTGACTGATTTCCCTAAAAAAACCAAATCTTGATTGGTTGGAAATACAACAGGATTCAGCTTCAGAACTATGCATTTATATAACTGTACGAGCCTTGGTTTCTTAATCTTTAGAAAGGAAACTGAATAGAAAATACTATATTTTTCAAGATAAACTCATTAAAGTTGGTATTTCAGACTTGGGCGTATAATCTTTTTTGCTCTAGTGAAGCCATAGTGATATATATCAATGTTTCGCTTTGTTCCACCTGCTGACTTTGTCCTTTTTCCGTAAACAATACAGACTGCACCATCTTAGAGACTGTTTTTTGTATAAATCTCTGCCTTATATCTATATATATTTAAATCTCTGGTCCTTAATCACTTGTCCTAGTAAAGTAATGACCAGGAATTTCTATGAACAAGCATGTACCTTGTATTTAAAAATAAACCAAACTATTAGCTGCCTCCAGGTATTAATAATTACTATCTTTGATAGCTAAATACGCCCAATGGGCATTTTCCATCCTGAGAATAGAGACTATTACAGGCGATGTGCTAAACCAAACTCAGCAGACTGGTAAACATTTATGCTTTAGTGAAGTATACTTTCCACTTTTCTGATGGCTAATATGGAAATGCTGATGTTTGAAAAGAAAAGCTCTCAAACAGCTGGACATTGTACCATATACCTGCTCAGAAATGTTTAGCTTTGCTGTTGTCTTCCAAGGTCACTTCTTGCCTGAGCACTCTGGGTCCATGGTGGAATGGGATGCATATCTCCTCAGTGCTCCTGAGCAGTTCTGTTCTTGTTTTAGTCACAGCAGGGCTGGGCACAGGCATCCTTTTTCCCTTTTTCCCTTCCTTTCTTCAGTGGCTTGCTATAGCTGCTCATATCTGTTTGTGCTGTTGGTGGTGGGATATGAGGAACAAAGCTCAACAGGTGGTAGGATTGCTACCGGCAGCTGATTTATCATCATTAGCTTGTAGGAGGAAAACTGTTCAAATAAAAAGTTTTTTAAAGCATAGCAAGTGATAGGGCTCTAATCTCTGTACTTGGCATGATTCTTAGTTTAAACAAAGCTACACAGTAACTATTCATTGACTTCTTTGCCAGAAGAAATTTTTCTCTGTATACACTCAGAGGATAGAAGACTTTGTAAAAATCATACTTGTTTGGTATCTATAGAATAAAAGAGAGCTATTCCTTTTCTTCATTCCGGAGGAATGCAATGACACCCACTGAGTCACCTCAGACAGACTAAAGACAGACAATAAACACTGCAGTGTTTAGCACAATCATGGTAAAATCAACCTGGTAGGAATTTTATTGATGTTAACCAAAGACACTGGACCCTGGGAAATATTACATCACAAGTTGATGCTTAGACCAAAAAAAATCCTATTTAATCAGCCTCCTAGGACAGATTTTTATCTGAATTATAGTAAGAATCATTAGACAGAATTTTCTGTTTATTTAATCTCCTTCCTTTTTTTAAACCTAGCAATCCCACAGAAGCAAATACTTCACATTCAGGAAGGACAATATGAGGGTCCTATTTACCCACATTGAACTCGTAGAAATAGTGACATTGGAATGACTTCAGAGGTCTTTCTGAAGTGCAGGGTGAAAATGTGCCAAGTATACAGGTGGGTACAAGTGGCATTCTTTGGAAAATAAAGGCAATTTCATCCTCAGTAGTGCTCTGTTCGCTCAAGTCCTATTTGGAAGTGCAGAGATTTCTCCCTCCACCTATCCCAGAGGAGAGGGCAGAGACCAAGGCTCCGTGTCCCCCCAGCAGCACTGCAGGGCATCAAGCTGCATCCCTTGAGGAAGCAACCCAGAGCTTGCAGGGGTAGTTCAGCAGGAAGCAGCCCCCATGCCCAGCCCTTACCTTGCTGTAACAGAGTCAATCACAGGCTGCATTTAATGAGGCAAACCGTGTACAGTCTGTGGCCGCTAAGAAATACCAGATCTGCTTTAAGTAGCTACTTCTTGTAAATAATGTACGTTGTCTACATGATACTGTAAGATGATAACACAGAACCCAGATGGGCACACACATAGAATCACAGAATTGTTTTTGTTTTAAGATCATCAAGTCCAACCATTTTAAGATCATCAAGTCCAACCATTAGCCCAGCACAGCCAGGTCACCACTAAACCATGTCCCTCAGTACCACATGTTCACAGCTTTGAAACCCCCACAAGGATGGGGACCCACTACTGCCCTGGGCAGCCTGATCCAGGGCTTGACAACCCTTTTGGTGAAGAAATTGTTTCCTCATATCCAACATAAACCTCCCCTGGCACAATCTGAGGCCATTTCCTCTTGTTACTTGAGGCCTATCACTTGTTACCTGGGAGAAGATACCAACCCTGCCTGGCTCCAGCCTCCTGTCAGGTAGTTGTAGAGAGCAATAAGGTGTCTGAGCCTCCTCTTCTCCAGGCTGAACAACCACAGCTGTGATGCAGGAGAGCTTATCAATTCACAAACACAGGATCGTCTGAAAATAAACCACAGTAACCTGATGATGGAGCTAACTGAAGATTCAGAAGCTGTTACATAGTCATGTTGCTGTACTGACTTCAGAAGGATAAGCTAAAGACACACTCATGATGAGATGCCCTCCCTGTTTTAATTAATTGAGTGCTGTTTCTATAATAGACCCACACAATCCTAGTAAAGCAGGCAGTAGAAGCAACTCAAAATGATTTTGGGAATGAGCCATTACTCTCTAATTCTCCAACTGAATCCCAAACCCTCGATGCTACTATGCAAATTGCCAAAGCCACCTATGAATCCAGGCTGGAGAAGCAGCGGGCTATTAATTCAGTGCGGTTTCTCTTGCTAAGTCCACTGCAGCTGCCAATCCACTGATGAAAACTTCTCCCCGCTCATTAGTATGCTGCTGTAATTTAAATGTCAGCAGAACATGTAGTATATGACGAGTTTGGAGAGAATTCAGAGAGTGAACTAAAATGAGTTGTCACGAGTGGCATGTGCATTGCTCTGAGTGTCACAAATATCCATTATAGCAGTTCACTGGTTCCCTAAATATCTCCCCCCAGGCCTTAATGGCCCAGGAGTACATCAGCATAATTATCCAGGATATTCTGCTGCAACTGCTTCATTTTCATCTCTTCTTATATCGTATTTTCTGGGCTTTGGGGCAGCTCTTTGATGTTTTGGGGTTACAGACTGCTTTCTTCAAGTATTGAAATTTTGACCGAAAGTCGTAACACCTCAGTGGAATAACTGAGCTGCCCCAAATTATTCCTTAATGAGGAATTCTTGTATTTCATTCACACTAACCTCACTGACAGACTTGCCACTGACTTCCCCAGGAATAGGTATCGGCTGTTGCAGCCTGAAGAAACAACTGGTGTACGGTTATTGTGCCAATGTACAACCCTGGAGTCAACCAGGTAACAGACATACAAGCCAGAAAGACCACCAAAAAATTAGTTATGTGGAAGGAGCCTCAAAACACCTGGACCTTCTGCAACAGCCTTAAGATCAGCTCTTGCGTATTAAGTGTCAAAGCCAAACCAAAAAATTATATATGGAAAAGGATTTCTTGGGTGTTTTCTTCCAATGAAAAGGATGAACCACAGCTGACTTTGAAGAAATAAAACATTTCCGGGGCAGATTGTGGTTGNATTGAAGAGATGAGCTTCTTACAACCAGCAAAAACAGCCTGGAAAAAGATGCACAACAGTTACCTGAGCTCTGGTTTTCCTTGGGATTTATATATCCATGGACTGTAAAGCCAGAAAGGATTATCACCACTGTGGTGTAGGCTGCAGGTCTCCTCTGGTTCTAGCCAAATCTTATAATAACCCGCTAACTGTATACCCCTTACTTCAGCCTGGCTTTGACTCCAACAAGTCAAATGCTCTTTAGCAGGTGACAGAGTTCTCATCCTGCCTTCACCACCCCATTTGGAGATGTAGTACTAGATACAGTTTACAGGGCTTTTCCTGGGCAGGGAGCATGTAGAAACAAGGTACTTGTTCAATGGATGTTTGCAACTTGGACATTTCATTCTCTTTAGGAGTAGTGGTGTCAGGTGACCTTCAAGTGGCTGGATGAGGTGCTTCCTACATAACCAGCAAACTCCTAAACTTCACTTACTAAGAGACAGAAGGGGTACAAGGAGCAGTAATGCATTTTTTTGTTTTTCTTTGTTAACAGAGAAACGCTTTGGTGAATTCTAACTAAGAATTAGTTGTTATCTGTATTGTTGGTGCTCATAAAAGCAAGTTTGCCATGGTCACATACTTCCAATATTCATCTTTAACAACTCTTTAGCCACCAAAAAGCCCCGAGGAGGAATCTTCCAAGCAACCACTATACACAGATTGTGTCCCATGTTCAAGCTCTGCTTCATTGCAGTAAATTTCTAGCTCTTATACAAGTCCTTCCATTTATGGACTTTCTTAAGCTTTAAAGGAAGTCAGTAGATGTCTTACCTCTTGAGATGAGGCAAACAAGATGCAGAAAAAGAAAGTGTCCAAAACCTTCTGCACATCAGATCAGAAGTAGACCTGGGGAACATAATGTCAGCACATGGTGAGGACTGGTTGCTACCTAAAGGACAAAGAGCCACAAGGCATCCCTAGGTCAGCAGGGCAGGGCCCTTCCCAGCCAAGGCCCATCCACAGTACACAAGCAATGCAGACCCAGAGACATTAGCCAGGTCAAACCAAGAGACCATACCATAATGCAATATCACTGTGATGAGGCAGGTGCTCCAGCTAGGAAGTCAATCCATAGACCAGGATTAAGTCCAGTGATCACCAGGCAGAACCATGGGGATAAGACAGGGCAGCGGCCAAGGCAGAGAGTAAACCTAGAATTTGAAGCCAAGATCAAGGAACTCCATGACTACACAGAGGCCTTCTGTGGTAGAACTGGAGACGTTGCCCTCCTACAGCATTGCTCAGGCTATAAGACCATTACTACCTTTACAGGCTGAGCTTTAATAGAGTCCCTGAGCCCAGAGCTGGGTGTGGAGGCCCCAGGTGGGGCTGGTTGGTGCCATTAAGTCTTCTTAGCGGCATCAGGACCCTGGCAGGCACTGTGCAGGGAGCTGTGTCTGTTATGTGCTTGGAGAAGAGGGCCCATGTGCAAGCACAGAAATCTGGTTTACTGTTGATGGGGGGGAGCAGAGTAGCCTGGTTCCATTGACCCGTGAGCTGTGTATCACTGGTGCCTCTGATGTTCAGAGCCAGGGGAGAATGCGGTAAGAGACACAGCTCTCTGCAGGCAGGCTGTGTCAGGTCCTCAGGTGGTGCAAATTGGCTCCAGCATTTTTTTAGGAGTGATACAGGCTTCAGTATTTTGAATTATTTTCCATTGACTTAATCTACTCCTTTGCAGGAGGTAAAAGGCAGAGGGAAGGGAGAAGGGGCTGAGACAGACTCTGCATGTCCTCAGCTGCTTAAATTCACCTGCTGAAGGCTCTGTACGTGTTAGAGAGCACTGGTGGAAACTATAAACTTACTCACCAGTTATGTAAAGGACAAGAGCAGACAGAAGAGAGAAGTGAAGCCGATTTGGGTTATATTTTTTGATATTCCTGCTTCCAAGTCAATGAGTCCCAGCTGCAGCTTATAAAGGAAGCCATGTAAGATGAAATTGCCCCTGAAGCTCGACGGCAGCTTTGCTAATGGTTTGTGCTGTGGGAAAAGACTGCTAAAGCAGTGCCAGGAGAAGAGCTGGACACCCCTTTCTTACTTGTTGAGACTGATTGAGAAAAATGTTGTTAGCTCTAAAAACTTCACAGCATAATGAAATACATCACAGTCCGTAATTATTTCCATGGTGTCAATAGGAAAGAAAATGGAAAAAAAATTGGTTGTGGATAGTAAGTGATAGTTAATGATTTTACAAAGCCACCTGCAGCAATTTTATTTGCTGTCTTGTTTGGCTGCTTGGTTTACAGGAGAAAACTGATTCTGTTCCACCAGCTAACATAGCTCAACTTTTAGCGGGATAAAGCCCAGAAAGAGGATGCTGGTTGTTGGCACAAGCCTACCTGCTTTTGTATAGAAATAGGTACTTTTATCGGAAACTTCCTTAGCAGATCAGATCACTAAGTGTAAACGGATTCATCCTGTCTACTGTCCTTGTCTGGAAGCGCAAAGTTCTTTGAAAGTGGAATTGTTGCTCCTATAAAACCAGCATGACTAAAAATAAGCTTTGGCTGAACTTCTTTTCAGAGTTCACTCACAAGGGATCTTGAAGGCAGTGTAAAATTACCTTATTTTTTCTTATACACAGAAACTGTACATTAAACAGTTTAGATTGTCAGTTCTGTCACAGCCACGTTGCACAGATGAGTTTATAGCATTATGACTGAGCTGTGCTGACTGGTAATAGTAGAAGCTGTACTTTCCTCATCAGCATAAATGTATTTCAGTAACACTTTTCTTCCAAATATTTTGAGGGTTTTTTTCTAATTCTTTGGTTATATTTCAAAGAGGTATTTTGAATAAAGTTCCATTTTAATGCATGTTGAGTTTGCTATCTTAATTAGGCCACTTCCATTTATTTCATATAAAGGTTTTGGATGTAATCTTATACTTTCTGCACGAACACATTGCAACTACTACATCTTAAGTCTTATGAGATAATAGAAGTGTCACAATTTCATGTTCTGCGTCAGATATAAATGGAGCTGTCATGCAATATTCCATTTCTGACAAGAAACCAATAAACCAAGAGAAGAAAAAAGGAAAAAACCTCCAAAAAACCCCAACCCAAAGAAGCAGTGATTGATGGGCACATAACCGAGCTAACATTTCCATGAATAATGTTAGTTACACAACATGCCAAAAGACAGAGTTCTCAAAGAGAAAGATTTTATGATCAGATGTAAATTGTAATCAGGACCAGAATAGTTCTAGGAATTAAATGCTGCTAAGCGTGGAAATGAAGAAAAAGGATAACCATTCTCATTTTAAACAGGGTTTTGTTTTTCTTGGCATCATACTTTGTGGCAGCTGTCCTGCCTATAAATGATGGATATTCTTTTTTTTCTTAAATTGACAAGTGAAAAATCTCATTAAAAGAAAACCCTACCTGTGCTGCTGATAATACTCCGTGTTATTAAATCTGAAAGATTTTTCTAAAATCTCATTTACTCTTCGGTAATTTTCCACTCACGCATTAGATGTCTTGGGCAATGAAAATATCTGTAGTTCCTTTGCTTTCTGGGATGTCATGTTTTAACAGGGTTTTGTAACACCTGAAGCGCTGAGAGAGGTTTGCAGGCAAACGTTTTATTCATTTCATTCCAACAAAATGAAAATACAATAAAAGATTTAAAGCAATATTAGAGCCTGTAAAACGTATTTTGCCTTCTCACAAACATAAATTATCTGACAACATTAATAGAGACAACTGAAGTGTTTGTGAGATAAAGCTTTTGAAATCTGGGTTTACAGGCTGACATGACAGAATAATTAACACAGGCCTTCCAGGCATAAGATTCTCGTACCCAGCACAAGACCGTGGATGGAAATGAAAACTCAACTTCAGTCCAAGCCTATGTAAACTCCTAGGAATTCTCTGAGCAGCACAATGTCTGTGGGATGCCTGCAAAGTAACTGTGACCACCTCACCCTGATTTTTCTTCTAGTCTTCCACTTCTCTGCCGTGGAAGAGCAGACCAAGCCATTAGTATGTTGCATGAAATGGGGTATGTCTGCAGACACTCGTGTGTACTTGGTAGCCCATGTGCACGTAAGTATCAAGCTAAGACTCCAGTTATGGAATAAGGATCCAACATGAGCTGAAGGGTCTACCTCAGGAAAAGCCAACTTTAGACTAGGGCTACAGTCATCAAGACAGCCAGATGCATTGTGGGTAACATGCATGTACATCAGAACCATTTAGGAGGAAGCACGTGCAAGCTGAAATGTACGGTTTGCGGCTGCTCTGAAATGTAAACGGGGATTTATAGGCAAGAGATGCCAAGGAACTTAAGAGGTATCCAGTGCTTTGCTCTCGGTAGCTTAGCAGAAGCCTTGTCTCAGCTGTGGCTTTGGCTTGGGCTGGACAAAGCACGGGGCGACGCTGCTGGCACAGCCGCGATGCAGGGCAGTGGTCACTCACCCATGGGAGGCTGCGGCCTGAGTAGATAAGATACATGCAGCACAGGGGGAGAATTTTAATACCCAACCCTGTGAACACTGGGGGATATGGTTTAGGGGAGAACTTGCAGAGTAGGGTTGATGGTTGGACTCAATGATCCCAAGGGTCTTTTCCAACCTGAATGATTCTATGATTCTATACCACTGCAGTGCAAGTAAACACAAATAGGCTTTAAATTGCGAGGGTTGTTACTTCATGCGCTCAGAGGAGTTAGCTATTTTTAAGTAGGCTAACTTTTAAAAATCCTTTTTCAGTAGATTTTCAGCTTGTAGTGCTTTCCTTACTCCTTAGAGTTAAAACTAAAGGAGGAAAAAAAATGTCAGCTTTTGGTTTCACATCTTGCGCACAAATTATCTTACTACAAGGTCAACATTGCGTGCATTGTTCTCCCATGGATTGTCTGCACTTGCTGGTAATTCATTCATTTTCTGGCTCATCACCTCTTCCTTCCAAGGGATTAAATGGCCCTCATTTTTCCTCGAGAAATATGAGAGTGCTTGATTTCACGGGGATGACAAGAAGGATGGATGGATTGAATTTCGACATGGCTCTTTCCTTTACTTCTCTTATTTCTCTGCTTCTTGACAAAAAAAACCCGATCTGTTGCCAGTGCAAATGTGCATGAGGAAAGCAGGATAGACCCACCGGGAAATTTTACTCTCCAAAAATCATCTTAGGGTAGATGCTAACAGGTGAAATTTCCCTGTGGAAGAATCCCTCTGAACAGGAGGGTGCTGCTGCCTGCTGGGGGGCTGGCACACACCACGTTTTTGTCTCAGGAAAAACTTCTTGCAATTGGTCTTTCCTTCCCATGTCAAAGAAGGAATTCTAATTAATTTCCACAGTGATATAAAAAAATCTATTCACCTATTCCTGAAGAAAAATACAGATGAACTTCTTTCTCTGTGACACATCTTCTTAGGAAGTTTGTGTGAGCACATGGGATTTATGCTGCAGAACAGATGACTGTATCAGAACAAGATAGAGGCATTATTATTTTTCCTCCATCTGATTATTTAATGTCAATAAACACTTTTTTTCCCCTTTACATCTTAGATTTTACATGGAAGGACCTGTCGCTGTTATTTTCACATTCAAAGAGGACTTTTGGACATCCATTTCTCTTTATGTTTCTGTAAACAGCCTTTGCAAAGGTGTGGACTGCGCTGAGAGAGGCAGGAGGTTTTTGGTGGGTCTGGCTCTCCAAAAGTATGACAAGTCAGACCCAAACTCCTACTGAAGCACTAACAAACTCCTCAGCCACCTTGTCTGTCAGCAAAAGCCATTCTCTTTCAACTATCTTTCCATTTCTGATACAATTAATCACCATTTGAAGTAGTACTTCCCACATTCAGTACTGGGCATGGAAAACAGCGACTTCATTGCGGCTCAAACACACTCAAAAAGGCAGAATTAAAACGCGTTCCACAGTACGTATTTAATGGCCAACTTGTTACATTAAAGGGTCAGTACAGCTCCTAAGAGCCATTATTCCGCTGCAGAGGGAAATACCAGAGTTGTAAAACTGCTCGCGGGCCCTTCTGGATAGCTGGTGCAGCTGGGTTGAGGAAGGGGATGAGTTGTCGGTATTGTGGGCACACCAGATGGTACCACGAGCCATCCCATGGCCTTAACTGAACTCCTTAGGATTTTTTGAGTCAGGCAGAGGCTAAGGAACAGCTTAAGGTCATGGAGCTTTAAAACTTTCATTTCTCTCTGTACTGTGTTTCTGAGTAGCTGAGCCTGTGGGGATGAGCCCCAGGGTAGGAGACTGCTGCTAAACTGGAGTTTTTCAAGTGATTTGTCCTGTGAAACCATCAGAAACCAGCAACAGAGATCATGCAGAGCTTGATCCAGCTCGCATGTGTGATTCCAGTCCAGCTGTGCAGCTGCTGCTTATCAAAAAGCCTATTCAAAGAAAACATGACTTTTTTGCTCTTCAGCACAAAATCCATCAAGCTACAGGTAGCTTGGCTGGTGAGCGTTGTCCCAACTAACTAACAGGACAAGAAGTAATGGCCTCAAGTTGTGCCAGGGGAGGTTTAGATTGGATATTAGAAAGAAGTTCTTCACTGAAAGACTAGTTAGACATTGGAACAGGCTGCCCAGGGAGGTGGGGGAGTCACCATTCCTGGAGGTGTTCAAAAAACGAGTAGATGTGGTGCTTTGAGACATGGTCTAGTGGCCAGGGAGATGTTGGGATGAAGGCTGGACTTGATGATCCTAGAGGTCTTTTCCAACCTAAATAATTCTATGATTCTGTCAAGTCCACCAAGCCATTGCTAGCTTGGCTGGTGAGTGTGCTCCCTGAGGGTTGATTTCTGCATGTATGGGTGGCATTTCTGCACAGACCTGCCCAAAGTAGCATTAGACTGAGTGCAGTGTGCACTGAGTGCAGTGCTGCAGAAGGTGGGTAGTGAGTACTGTTCTGCCAAGAGACACAGCGAAAGGCAACGCATCATCATCAGCTGTGTTTGAGTACATAGCTGGACACACAGCTAAGAGAATGTTTAAGAAAATTGGTATTTTTCCTGGGGTGCACCATGGATATATTCATAGCATCAAGGTCTCCTTTTTGGAGCGCAGGGTATCTCACAAGTACAATTCTTGCTGAGTGAAAGGCACCGTCATTATCTTTTACTAAGAAGGATACTCTGAATTGGTCTCTTGTGCGTATTAATGACGACACACTAATTGAATCTGGAAACTCATTGTTCAGAAGCAATGGATTCGGGGCTAATATTAGCATTTTATAGCTTTGGATAGAATGCAAGCGAGGGTCTTGCCAAGATAAACACAAGGTTTGCTTTCATTGCTGGCAGGCATTGCTCGAGCTCCATTATTACAGCTGGGGTTCTGCAATATATATCAGCAGAAAGCTTAGCCTGAAGTCTTTAACTCCTTGCTGCGCTGGAGTTGAGGTCCTACATAACCTGCACTGAAATTCCCCTGCTAAGGAGGATTTTAAGAAATTCCCCCGCTCTTTCCCTTCTGAAGAAATCCTTTCTTGAGGCTCAGCCTCAGGTAGAAGATTGTGGAGTTCATTGTTATTTTAAAGTGCACTTTAGAGAGCAAGAAATGAGGAGGTTACTACCTTTGCATTGCAGGTTGCCACTGGTTCTGAAGTTTACCAGCGGGTAATGGGGAAGGTTGGATGGGAACACTTTATCGGTAGCAAGCCCTTGTTAAAACGTTGGCAGCATATTTTAGAGCCAGACATGGCCAGACATATCATCGAAAGTTGCAGGGGACACAGAGGAAATTGTACTATTCCCGTTCAGTGCTGTGCATGACTTCTGTGGTTTATCAGGCATCTAGAACAGATTCTTTTCCCCACTTGGGGGAAAAAAAATGGGATTTTTCAATAGCCCTTAGGTGCCTCAAAACACATCCATCCAGAGAGCTATGCTCTTCACACAGATCCTGTCTGCAGAGCTCCGGAGGCAGGGAGTTGTGGAGCTAGTCAACAAATCTTGGCAAGTGGCATATACTCAATGCATTTGAAACTTGGTATATTCCCAAGGGAACAGCTTACAAAAATGACAAGCCATCTGTCTCTACTTCTGGCGTTTTCTCTGCTTCCACACTCACATGTTAAGGTAGAAATGATGTTTTCAACTCAAAAGCCTAATTCAGTCTGTAAATTGCAGATTTGTATTGATCAAACCCAGTTTAAGCCAGACAGTGAAGATTTTTCCATCACCACTAGCTGATAAGAATTCCTTCCTCAGAGCACTTATGGCCTGCATGCTACTGCCCCAGTACTTGACTTCAGCATGGTATATTGTATCATCACCAGGGCCACGTTCTGGACTCCTGCTTGTTTTACCCAGATCCATGATCATTTACAGTGGCCGCTCTCTCCCGGTGAATTTTCATTTCTAATAAATGCGGCCGGTGTAAAGAAAAAGTTGCAAGACCCTGCTTTGATCAGCAAAGTGCTGCAAGAATGCACTGGAGAGTCTGTGTTATGTATGTGGACACCTGGCAAGAATAGCAATAAAAGAAAAATATTTCATTTCTCTGCAGACACGCCGTGCATGGGCAGAGCTGAGCAGCTCCTACAAAGATGCCTGACTCTGTGACCAAGAAGAAATGCACCGAGAGAGGCAGGCTTTTTGAAATAAGGCGTTTTGCATTGGCAGGGTAAGAGTGTAAGGAGCCCAAAGCGTGCGGGAAGTGTTGGGCACTCTTGGAACAGTATGAGGAAAGAGCAAAGGACATCATCTTAAGTCTTCTGCTTCTGGCAGCCTCTGTGGACAGTGCATTTAGTGATGGCTGGGACAGCTGTGGGATGGGCTCCTCACAGCAGGAACCCTCTGCAGCCTTTGTCACCTTTCAGAGTGCAGCAGGTGGACGGACAATGTGGTGCTGGCCATGGGCACCCCAGCTGTCCCACCAAAGGGGTCCTCAAACTGAGGCCCAAAGATGCTCCCATTGGTGGCTGCCCAGCTGCTGTGCTGAGTAAAGACCAGTAGCTGCTCAGCCACAGACGGGTTGGAGAAGAGTCCTGCTGCCTGCAGAGACCAGTTTTCATAGAATCATTTAGGTTGGAAAAGACCTCTAGGATCAAGTCCAGCCTTCATCCAACAACTCACTGACCCCTAGACCATGTCTTGAAGCACCACATCTACTCGTTTTTTGAACACCTCCAGGGATGGTGACTCCCCCACCTCCCTGGGCAGCCTGTTCCAATGGCTAACTAGTCTTTCAGTGAAGAACTTCTTTCTAATGTCCAATCTAAACCTCCCCTGGCACAACTTGAGGCCATTACCTCTCATCCTGTCATTAGTTACATGGGAGAAAAGACCAGCACCAGCCTCGCTACAACCTCCTTTTAGGTAGTTGTAGGGAGCAATGAGGTCTCCTCTCAGCCTCCTCTTCTCCAAGCTAAACAATCCCAGTTCCCTCAGGTGCTCCTCATACAACATATTTTCTGCAAAGGGTTTTGAAATTGTACCTCAAAATCCATTCTTCATATTTTTTTTCTTAAGTTTTCAGAGGTTAAGATTGTATGAACTTTTCCTTTCCTTCTCCCTCCTGCTCCTGCCACCAGCCTCAATTTTAAATGAATCCGGTGAACTTCATAATCCTGACACCCTGGTAGGCAAAACCACAGGATCTTTCAAGCTTCTCCTGACACAGCACTGCTGTTGAGCTCATTGGATTTATGCCTGTTTGGAAACACTTCTGTCCTTCCTACCAACTTTCAAAGTTTCACTGGTGGCCAAGCACAATCAATCCCTCCAATGTTGTTAGCCTACAGATTATTTTAACTTGTACTTAGCTGAGCCCTAATTGCTGTACCCTCGGTGCTTCCAGCACAACATCTGATATGATTGGCTGTGCCATTAATTATCTTGTGCTTTAACTATGAACCTCCTGCTGAAATCCAAGGAAAGGTCAATGCCTATCTCAAGAAAATAGTCCCTAACAAGATACATTTATCAGCAAATTAGGCACAATGTGAGTTCAGCACAGGCACGTGCTCTAAAGGGGTTTTACTGGTGTGCTAATTGTACCTGCCACTTTGACTTCTGGACCTGAATTTTTGCTCTAAAATGCTGTGACACTTGGATCTAAATACTGTCAGGGACAGTTTTCATCACAACGTGTTTCCCTGTTACGCACATACACGATCTTCTTGTCTGTAGTGTTTTCTGAGGTGTCTGGCCCCCTCTTACCCTTGCATCAGATGTGCCCAGTAATCCCTTTTCTTTAAGGATGTTTAACAATATGTGTTGACGTCAATCAAATAAGAAAAGAAACGAACTTCAGGACGACTCTATGAGGGTTATAACTGAAGACCTTTATTATCAGAAATGGCCGCGTTTTATACACTCCAAGTGTTAAAGCACGCCCCTAGTGCTGTCCGTCAGAAAGCTGCTAAAAGCAATTCGCCCGTTGCTCTGTCCATACGCCCTCTTCGTATGCTAACTGGCTGGTGCTCCTGTTGTACCTCCTGCTGTGTTTGCTGACCTCTTGCCAGGCTTCTGGCCAGTGATGTTTGCTCCTTAGGTCTCTTATCTCCTTTGCTCCCTTGGGACTTTTCAGCCCCAAGGCTTCCCAGGCTCTTCAGGGGTGCATCATTGTCTGTTCAAGGTCAACGTCCATCTCTGAGTCCTCAACCAGCTGCGGACTCCCACAATAATGTTGCAGTTTGTAAATATTTTTAGTATGTTTTATTTAGTTCATGTAAATTTTAGTTGTCACCATCAACATGTATTTTCCATATGCATTTTCTATAGCTTGAAATTAACGTTCTGCTACCCAACCCTCCTTCCTTGTTTTCAAATGTTACCAGCATCAATGGAGCTACAGTGCCTCTTTGGTTTGGCTTTTTCCCATGTAGATGCTGCCAACTCAGAGCATCTCCCACTTCTTGACCACACCTTCAAAGTCTGCTTTTCACGGTGTCCTCCAGTTTTGCCCATACCTACTCACTGACTTCCACTCTTACCTACAATTGCTATTAAGGAAATCTGAACAAAATAGGCATATACTTTTCAAAACACAGTCCCAAAAACTACCCTGCTGTGTCACAAAGCCAAAATAATGTGAATTTCATGCGGCTCTGAAAGCCTCTGTGTCCCTTTGCTGGGTTCTCAGGAAAGGAGACACAGGAGCATGTCAGGGGAGAGCCGACAGGTCTGTAAACTGTGTCCCAGTTAGGTTATCCCTGTTTTCATGCAGTAAAAAAATACATCCCTGTCTACTAAGAGGGACTGAGACAATTGACCATTTCAGTTGTCAATTGAAATTTTTTTCAATGGACAATTTCAAGCACTGTGCAACCAGGGTTGTTCAGCCAGAAGGAGGGTCAGGGGAGACTTTATCACTCTACAGCTCCCTGAAAGGAGGGTGTAGTGAGATGGGGGTCGGTCTCTTCTCCTAAGTAACAAGAGAGAGGACAAGAGAAAATGGCCTCAAGTTGTGCTAGGGAACGTTTAGTTTGGACATGAGGAAAAATTTCTTCCTCAGAAGGGTTGTCAAGCCCTGGATCAGGCTGCTCAGGAAAGTGGTGGAGTCCCCACCCCTGGAGGGATTTAAAAGCCATGCAGATGTGGTGCTGAGGGACATGGTTTAGTGGTGACCTGGCAGAGCTGGGTTAACGGTTGGACTTGATGATCTTTAAGGTCTCTTCCACCCAGAATGATTCTGTGATTCTAAATCTGAATTGTTCTTCGATTTTATCTATGTTCTAAAACCAAAAACATTATGAGGTGAGACTGGAAGCAATGAGAAACCATCCTGGAAGAGTCTAAAACAAAAAAATTCCGGTCAGCTGTACTGATATAGGTAGATTATGTCTTTGAATTTTACTGTACATGCCAGGCTGACTTTTTCAAGCGTGGTTCACCTGTGCTTCAGTGCTTCCAATCTAAGTACCAAGAAGCTCCACTGCATCTGAGGACTTCTGTGAATAAAATCTTTCAGTGCACCAAAGTTCAATGAACACACGTTTGAGTAATTTCAAAGTAATTTAACTTCTTTCCACATCTTAGTGTGTCTTTTCTTTCTTGCTATCTTCTTAATAAACCATGATTGCCTGATGTCTGCAGGAGCTAAAGCACTGTAGCATCTCTCATTCTCAACACCAAACACGAGGATCTAGCCTAATGAGTTTTTAGGGCTCAATTTGGAACCGTTTCTATTTTCTGAATTAATATAAGCAGAATATAGAGATCATTTACATGTACACACAAACACGTGTGCGCACACACATGATATGTACATCAATGGATGTATGCAGCTATACCTAACCATTAGTCCTATATAGGTATTATCTAAGCTCAGTCACCATTTTCTGTTGATAGCTCTTTTCAGCCTATTGTCAGGCATCTCTGTTTTATAAGCGGGTATCTCCTGAGAGGATTGCACAAATCACTCAATATGAAATGTCATTATAGTTCAATCAATAAACTCGTACCGCGACCCTATTAGCGAAGAATCTTCCAATGGCTAAACCCACATATATCTGTACAGAGGATGGCCTGAAAAACAAATCCAATGTTGTTTATTGACAGCTCAGTTCTGAAAAAAAGATTTAAAAAAAAGTCCCTGAACAAATAATTTAGCCAAGATATTTTGCAGAAATACTTCTAGCTCCATGAAGGAGTTTTTGAGGTTATGTTTCTACTCTACGGCTGCAGCTCCTGTTTTCACTCAGCAGCTCTGTTGTTATTTTCTCCAGATGTAGCTTGAGAAGCTAAGGGGGAAAAAAACCCAGAAAGTATTTGTCATGACATCGCTGTGCTCCCCTTTCCCTGTGGCTGGCCACCTCATATCGGCAGAAATCCCAGATCTGTTCTTCCCCTGGTTCCCTTCTCTAGCTCCCCTCCTGTGCCACTTACAAGCCCCTCCTTGGAGGCTGCTGGGGCTACAGCTAATTATTTCAAAATTCAGAGCTGTATTTTCTCAGTCCTTTGTGCAGACGGAAAAACCGGGGAAAGGACAATCTTATCTGGACATCCCGCAACATGGAGAACATCATGAATTCCCTGAACTACAAACAGATGGGTAACTGTTTCACAATACCGGTAACAAGCCTTGGCTTAGGAAAACTTGATTTCTGTTGAGGAAAACACTCAAAGTGAGGTCCTTCCCATTCCCGAATAAACCTTCTCCCCACTCACGCACTCAGGGCAGTCTCAAGCACAATTATTGCTTCTGTTGCATTCGTGAGGTCATCTTAACAAGACTGCACTAAAAGTTATTAGAACATTTTTTTCGGCATAAAGGGAGATACAAGGTCAACAGCTTGCTTTCTCCTCTCAGACCTTTGTCCTCTATTACCAGCCCTTAAATAGGCACACTTCACTTTTGATGGCCTGGATTTGGATGGATCTGAAGCTATTCTCTTGACAAATAAAAGATGTTTCTTCTTTTATAGCCTCTGTATGTAAAAGAAGCCTGGAGACTCCTAGGTTTTAACAGTCATTGCACTGAAGGCACCTTTCCTCATGCATATTGGAGAAATGGGTTTTGACTTCAAGAAGGTGCATTACACAGGGTTCTTGTACCCTCCAAGTATCTCAGCTGAACACCGCTGCTCCTGCGAGCAACACCTGTGCTCATGATCACCTCTGCTCAGGCCACATACTTCCAGGTTCACGTACTTCCAAGTTCTCTGGTCAAAACCCCACATGCAGGGTCAAGGATGTTCTAAGTAACTCCCAGTTTCGATGCACCAGATCCCAGCTACCTGTAGCAATGCTCATCTTTTCCCCAGCCTCCTTCCCTATGCTGTCTAGGAGGCTCCGAGGAGCTGCGTGGTACCCAGAGCCTGTTCTGCTTTGCTTCACCTCCTTCCTATCACCACGGGGAAAATGGTAATTCTTCAGGAAAGACCACCAGTAATCTGCATCTAAAGTGAATAAAGAACCCCCGGCTCTGTGGAAACGCTGAGTCCCAGCAGGTCTGTTTGGAATCGTATCTACACTGGAGCGGTTCCATTAGCCCCTGGGAAGCTAACCCTGATTTACGATTATGAAAATCAGATAGAAATCTACAGCCAAAATCGTATTTTATTTTGAGAGCTGCTGTTACAAGAGTCTGAAAACAACCTGTTAAAGCGAGCTGTCACCAACTTACACCCCGTCAGTCGCACACGGTAACGCCGAGAGAACTGGAATAATATTTCCCATTTGAAATAATACTTCCCATTATTATTCGCAGGAATTCATGGGATTTTTTATTTCAACATTGGGGAACACATCCTAATTCAAAGTGATGATTCAGAAAAAAAGAAGAGAGTCCAAAAATACTTAGCTCGGTCTGAGAAACGCAGCTCTGCAACGGGCAGCTCCGTAATGCCCACTCCTGTTACATCTGAACATTTCGTCTCCACCGACTGGCACCAACTGCTGATTGTTTGTAAGGAAAACTGAAATGCTAGATTTTGTTATTCATCACCAGAAAAGAAAACAAAAAAAACACAAAGGGAGGAATCAGGGAGAATATTCTTATGGAAATAGCATTTGAGACAGAGTTTGTAACACATCTGTCACAGCACAGACACTAAGTTATAAACATTAATACAACTCTCATCGGGAAAGGAGCAGGAGAACTCTAAAAGCAGTTACTGACATTTATTCAGTGTTATGCAAGACATCTCCTAGCACAAGGAGAAATTATCTGGCTATGCTTCCGTTATGAAGAGATGTGGGAGGAGGTGTTCCCAGAGGACAGGAACATTCACTGCCGGTGCAGGGAATGGCTCCTGGAACAGTGGGAGAGGAGCACTGGCCAAAAGGTTTTTCAAAAGCAGTAAGTTTTCAACAAAAGATTTGATTTCATTCATTGGGAACCTTTTGGAAAGGTGTTGGACTTCTAGGCAGGCTCCAATTTTTTTCCTTGGAATTATTTCATAAAATTTCCACCTGAAAATTAATTTTCCACAAGGCCTCAATGCAAAACTGGACTGTATCAGAGTCTGACTTAGCATATGAAAGCAGTGGCCAGAAAGGTGTGACCTTTCCATGGAAACCACTCCGTTTTTCACTTTTCTGGCTTTGGGTGGGTTTTTTTCCATTTATTCTGCACACCATGTATCTTTCCTGACCGTGCCCTTCACTTCTCCTGTGACTCTGGGGAACATGCTGACCCCCTTTGGCTCCTGCACACGTTCTCTGTTGTGATGCTACGTGGATGAAGTGCTTGTGGAAAGAGAAGTCAGTCAGAGCACTTTCATCCCTCAATGAACTTATATTCAAAAAAATACGGAACTTAACAGATTTGTAGATATAAAACAAGATCAAGACGACGTTACGTACCTGGAAGCATCGCACACCCTTTAGCACAGCGGTTTCCTCACACAAGGAGGGTAAAAGCATTTGTTTTTCAACACTTTCTCTAAATGAAATGATGTCTCTGGTCAAAAGTCTTCACAAGTATCTTCCAACACGCATATTCGAGCACAGAGACAGCATCCCTTTACACGAGTGAAAGTCGGACTGCGCTGGAGCATCACAGCACCAAGTTCAGAAGATCCTCCAGAGAACACGTAGCATGACTGTGTTAATTGTAGGAAATAGTGATCGAAGCAGCTTAGCCAACCCTGGCTGCCGAAATGAGGGAGTCAGTCTCTCAGCATCAGGCTGGGACACCGGTGGCTTTAGTTAGAGCATCTCATTGGTGGCCCCAGGTGACCTGTCTTCTGTGACTACAGCATTTCCTAGAGGAGCTTGCTCTTGCTGAAGACTTTAACAATGACTATCTGTCCCCAAATAACACTGCAGGTTTTAAGGAGTAGGAAGGGAGGGAACAGGTCTTTAGGATAGTCACAGAGCTACACAGAGTGAGATTAATCTTCTACTTTGCACCCTAAGTGGTGGCTTCTGTCAGCAAGACTTAAGTCATGTTTTTACCCTTCTGCTACGAGTGACTTGCAGTCTTTTGTCTTTGCATGAACTACTACGTGGTGATCTCTCTCAAGGATGCTTTAAGCACTGAAGAGAACGAACCCCCTGGGAGCTCCTTCTTGGGTGAGGCAAATGGTGCCAGCACCACTTGGCACCTCCCACCACGCTTGTTCCACCATTTCTGAATAGCTCCACGAGCCAACAAGCGCAACCCTGGGCTGCTCACGACTCCAGTCTGTATTTTAACATCAGGCCCAGGCCTCGTGGCAGCTGCAGACGCACGCTGCAGAACACAGCCAATATTTACCCACCTCTCACGTGAAAATCTTCAAAAAGTTAAAGCCCACAACTGAACTGCTAAAGACACTAGGGGTAGGTGACCGAGAAGAGCATGCGTTACCTTTTTCTCCACCTACCCCAGCTTAAGGAAACTGCCTCAGCTTCAACTATCACACTGAAGAGTTTAACAGCAGAGATGAAGCGCGTTTTCCAGAGCCCGCAGCCTAGAGTACCCATGTGAACTCTGCAAGTACCAACAACACAGCAGAATCAAGAACTTCCCTCCCACCACCCCACCTGTCCCTTCCTCACTCCTGCCTGCTCTTCAGCCTCCATCTATTTTTCAAGAAGTTAATTCAGGCAGTTTCACCTTAAACTTCCAGTCCTCCCTTCTCCGGGGCCAGGATACAGGTTAGAAGTAGGACATTTTTTCTTGAGGACATTTTCATATTGACACGGGCAGATGACAAGAAAAGGCAGGGCAGAATCCCAACACTCTGAAGTAGGTGAACTCATTTCTCCTCCTTCTCCTGTGTGATTATGCCCTGCTACACAGATATTTTGATTTAAAAAAAAAAAAAAATCCAGATAATTTTTTTTTTAATGTTTATGATCACCACAGTACAGATGAAAATATAGCAGGGAAAACTAATTTTTTGCATATAGATTACCAAATTAAAGTTTAATTAGCATTGTGTCTTTAATTATGGACTAGAATACCTACTACTCCTATTTAGAAAAGTCAAAATAAATAAAAAACCCAACAAACCTACAGTAGCATCTATCAGAGGCTGTATATGGGCTGCCCAGTAAGTTGTTCCTGCACGTTAGGAAGATTTCTGCTGAGGAAGTGATAGGCCCATCCACGGCAGATAAATTCACTCTAAACTCCATTTGTTTTACAGTTTTTGCTTCACATAATCATTGGTTACAGCGGCATTTTTCCTTCCTTAATGTCAGAACTGCGGTTTGCTTTGAAGATGTAAAAATCGCCAGCTACCGTAGTTGCAGTCAAATTTTTATTTCTAGAACTAGAACTGATTTTACTGCTATATTCCCAAAACATTTCCCCCGCTCCAGCTGGCCCCTCATCCACCTCCAACATCTTCCTGTGCACCCTTCCGCTGCAAAGCGAGCTCCTCGCCAGGCAGGGTCCTTCTTCCACGTGACAACACTTCCCATGCCCCTAAAACGTCACCGTCCCCTCGCAGGGGGCTGTGTCACAGCCCATCAGCTTCACAGCACAAGAAGAAAGCAAACAAGACGCTGACAGGACTATTGAAGCGTATTCACCAGATTATTCAGTGCTGCGCAGGTAAATGTAAGTGTATCACCTTCCACTCTGTGATACTTAAGGTGAAAATGAGGCCAGTGGTTGTGCTTTGTGGGTTTTTGGTTTCCAGACGTTCCTCCCAACCTGTTTTCTGTGATGAAATACAAAACCTTGCTGTAAAGACTCACTAGGTAAGGTATTTTTAATTATAATAAACGTAAGGTATTTTTAATTATATACACAATAACGTGTATTTAACATATACCAAGGAAAAAGAAAAACCCCATACTGCATTTCAAAATTCATTTACTGCAATGACAGAGGCAAATAACCAGTAGTAAGGTTAAGTCACTAATATTACGAAAAGCCACAATTTGCACATAAGTTGAAGCCAGAGGAAAGCTACAGAAGCTCAGTGTTCAGAGACATAATTCAGAGGATTTCATACCACCCAACTCACCGCAACTTCACCCCATGAAAATGGAGTCTGGATTGCAGGCCTGGACCTAGACCATTGTCTAGCACCCATAAGCTTCAGATTCCTCTAATTACATTAACTTCTAGAGATATTAAATGGCAAGGTCGAGGTAAGTATTTTAGTTCTCAATCGCAGCCTGGTTTCACTAAAGTTACCTTAATTACCAGATCAAAAACTGTTATTTGAAATTGTTCTTCATTTCAGGGGATAAGAACACTGAACTAGCTGTATGAAACTTCTAGCGTTTTCAAAGTCAAAGTTCATTTTTACTTAAAAAAAACAAACCCCACAATAAAACTCTTAACAGAGGCTTAAAAAGGTCTTTATAAAATAATCTCCATCACACTTACAATAGTAAGAAAATTATTCTGGTTGCTAGTTTTTAGTAAATATGAACTGGTTTGCATGATCTGTATTAAAGATGGTTATAACTACAGTTCACATTTTATTTTTAAAAGGTGGACCGACAAACGTGTCAAGAGAAGCAGATTATTGCTGCTTCTCAACAGGTCCTTTTTAATAAGGACATGCTGCCTTGAGAGGCAAAGCATGTTTGACAGCCAGCTGGGACAGGATAGCTGAGGGAAAGAAGTAACGATCCGCATGCCAAAAAAAAACTTCCTTGGTGATCACTTTCCACTTGGCAACTGTACAATGAAAACTGATTTAAGATCAAAATTGGGTCATTCCATCCATCTCTCAAATGACAGTGCTGATCATCTCAAAATTTAAGTTTGCTTGAAGTGACACAGGAAGGTAGAATCTGAGCAAGTTCTGGACTGGCAGAAAAAAATAAAAATAAAAAGTCTGTTGCTTATCCTGTCATCTGCAAGTATGAAAATACTAGATGTTCTTCAGAGCGTTTCTCACCAGGTCTGTCGGAGCAACAGGTACGGCTGCACAGAGAGAACAGAGCATGTACATCGGGGAGATATGAAATACGGCAAGTCCTCTATTCCTGCAGTAGTACTAGTACCCTTAAATATCTCAACATTCAATTCAAGAGGGCTCAGGAAGATCTAAAAATCCACACACATTTTTATCAATTTTTCATACAATAAGCTCCTGAAATCCACTTTTTGTGGACACAAACTGCAATTACAATACAAACAGAAAAAGCTCACAAGTGCTCACAGGATGTTATTCACTACACACTTTAATTAGCTACTAGATTCTTTAACTTATGGTAACAAATTATTCTACTCTGAATAAAGGTAAAGATGCGATAGTTTACACATCCAAACATCCAAGCTTGTATCTGCTGGCACACTCTCCTCCCTCATTAGGGCCCTCTAAAAAGAGCTGTAAAAATAAGAATACTATAGAGTGTATAGTGACTTAAGTCTTCTAACCAACACAGTGAGAGATACTCCTGTGAACCTAACAATTTCACCTTAAGCGGTCATAAAGAAATAAAGGCAGAAAAAGGATTTCTGCAACTGTGACTTGAGACTCTGCGTAAGGCACAGTGACAACTGATACATCACTGTCAGAGCTGTGCAGCCAAGTAGGGCTTTTTTCCTGTTATTTGGCCATTCTTTAAAAAAATGCATTTGAGAGGCTTATGACATTTCATTTGAAAAAAAAAAAGAGGCTATCAGCTGACCATCAGAAGCATTCTTTTACCAAAGAATACTATAACTGTATGGCAGCGGTTAACGATATCTAGACTATTCCTCTGAAATGTCATGGATTTCTCTTCATACTGGGTATTTATGTACCTTGACATTACCAGTTTTTCTAAAAAAATGGAGAAATACATCAGAAACTATTTTGTCGTATGATTCCAATAAGGCAAGGTGTTTATTTCTTCCTCCCTGCCTCTCAAAAGAGAATATTACTTCCATGCTATATTGCTCCACTTGTTCTACTGAAATTCTTAGGCTATAAAAAGATAATAAAACACTGGCACATACAGAGATCTCATTCAGTAATTTATCAATATCAATATTTAACACTTTTGTAGGAGACAACCAACTTCTTCCCTGGCATGAACGGGCACAATTGGTCAAGCAATACAACAATATGGACATTACAACGGTGGAACACTGTTGCTATTCTTTAATCTACTGCACCGCAAATGAAGTTTCATCATATTCAACGTCACCAACTTTCCCTATACTTGAACATTCACTGAACGACTGAACTGGGGGAGAAACATGATACAGAGAGATTTTTTTTTTACATATTTATAATGGCAATTATTATCTCATATCACAAACTCTAACCTCGGATGTCTTTTGGGAATGAATGGGGGAAGAACATGAAGGCTTCCCCTGCATTTAAGTGTAGACATTGTTTTTGAAATCAAAATGCCACTTTGTGGCTGCCTGCTTCATAATTTAAACTTCAGAGGAAAAAGGGAAAGTAAAGCCATCTAACTTGCAGCTGCATTTGATATGAGTACATAAATTATATGAAAATGAACTTACAAATTCATGTTTCTATACATCAATGCTGTGGCTGCTCAGGATTGATATTCATGGTTTTGTATATTTCTTTGAGAAACAGCAAGGCAGTGTCTTCAGATCCCCTAGAAGGGAAAAAAAAAGTTTTATTTTAGTATGGTCCATGCTCTAATTCTTGTAGTCGTATTTCATCTCATCCCAGCTCTCCAAGAAGTCTGCACACCCTATGCCATAGCACTTATCTTCTGGAAACACGGCCTTACCTCTACCAACTTCCTTCACTCTACAATTAAGTCATCGCTTTGGCATTATTTCTGCTATCACCTCCAGCCTATACATTTACCTTTTCCTATTGCATTTTCCCATCAATGTGTCTTCCCTACCTTACTAGGCTGCAACTCGAAATCCCCCCTCTCAAGCCACTTCTTTGATGTTACTCATTTGGCTTAAATCCTCTCAAATAATCTATCACTATTCGTCTGTGAAGGGCTCCTGAACATATTCCATCAAGGATACACTCTACTGGTCAAGGCTTTATTCCTTTACTTGCTTCACTGCATCTATTAGTCCAGTGTCAAAACTCAGCCTTGCCAGTTCTAAAGCAATATTCTAATTATTCTCTCCTAACTGGCTGGTACTTTCTTGTAAATAGACTACGCAAACTACCCATAGTCTTCCTCTCTTCCTTACCACTAAAAAAGGGAGTTCTCAAATCATTTAAAGATCAGTATAATTCAAGTGTCATGTTTCCAAGTTGCTGTTTTCCCTCCTCTTTTCAAAATCAAAGCTTCAAGCTATCTGAATTTAAAATTTAACATGGACAGACTTAGTTTTCTTCTTTATCTACAAAATGTTAAACACACATAAATAATACCAAGATAAGAATTATAACCACTGTAAAAGATACCAAAAGCTAAGCAGGTAAACTTTATCAAAGTTCCAAAGCTGCATGAGTTGTCAGATAAGGGTAGCTGCCTGTGCTTTTTAAAAGAGATGACACAGGGAAACAGTAAAGGAGATTCAGATGGTCGTAACTGTGATCCTCCACGTGAGGAACATCATTTACAGAACACCAGTACAGAGCTAAACGTGCAAGCTAAGGGACTACAGCTATTTTCCACAACTAAGCATAGAGACAGTAACCACATTTCTTGATGGTCTTTGGTATTAAATGAGGAAGTAAACAAGCAAAAAGGATCAACACGGAAGCTCCGTTCTCTCTGACACACAGAGCATTTCATTTAAGGCTTTCCCCACCACCTCCGTCAAAAAAAACCCACCCCAACCACACTTCCAGATTTGGGTCCTTAATCACCGTGCTTATCTTCCTTACTGGGATGACAAAAAAGAACTGTGAGTAGCAAGTTTTAAAAAACCTGGCAATAATTGGCTGCTGCCTCATGGAAAACAACTCCTCGTTCCTCCAACTCTGCCTGCAAAACGTCCCTGCCACCACCGTGTCACTGGCTGCTCAGGGAGCCTGCCAGAGCTCAGTGCTCGGCAGCGCTGGCACACAGCAGCACTGCAGCCTCGATAAGCCCTTCTCCGGCACCTACTGATCTTTAACACTGTAAGTGACGCTGACTTTAATAAAACTCTTCAGATAACGCTTTCAATTCTGTATTTTAACCACTGGAAAACACACCTGCTTCTAAAAATTAGTAGCTATTGAAAATCAGAACCTTCAAGCATAATAGTGTAGAGCACTGCTCGTCCTGCACGTGCTAAACTCAGAACAGGAGACCAGTCGCCCCTCCCTCACCACCAGCATCTCGCACAGCCCAGCAACTGGCACCCGAGCTTCTCTGTTACGTACAGAGGTGTGTGGTTGTGTTACCAAATACAGTTTGTATTTCCTTTTCCACACCTTGTCTCTTTTCACTTGCGGTAATTTCATTACAGCAATAAAATGTATACAATGACACACCAAAAAAAAAAAAAAAAAAAGAAAAAAGAGAGCAACTCATCAGGGCAAATGCAACAGGTCAATAGTTGCTTCTCCTCCTAAAAAATGAATTATATTTTTCTCCATTTGAAACATGTAACACTTAAAAAAACAAAACAAAACAAAACATAAATCCAAATCCAGCAGCTCTGACTGCATGAAGACACCAAACTCTGCTTCTTGAGCTATACGTTGTTTTGTATATGAACAACCCCTGTACACAAGCAGTAAATCATAACCGTCCAGATTTACGGGAAGTTCCACTGTGCCTTTTCTCTTCCTTTTTTCACTTTGTTAATCTTTGATAGCAGAGCACCAATATCCAGCAATTTCACTCCAAGGTGAAGAGGTAATGTAGTCTATTGCTTCATGAATATTTTTATTTGGAAAACTACCACTGTCGAAACAACTCTCCTTGTTTTGTAAATGACTTGAGCTAAAGGTGGGTGTTTGGGGTGTCAAGAGAACAGTATGTGAGGTCTTTATTGCAAAGGGGTTGAAAGATTTGATTTACTTTGTGCTAGCGCAGGATGCTGTGTTGAAATTAGATTAGCTAA
Organism: Eurystomus gularis; assembly: GCA_013400335.1. Taxonomy (NCBI): domain Eukaryota; kingdom Metazoa; phylum Chordata; class Aves; order Coraciiformes; family Coraciidae; genus Eurystomus; species Eurystomus gularis. The sequence continues at coordinate 393,722 of VZZY01025984.1, read as the reverse complement.
CAGTGACATCTAGGTGTGACACCTTGAGATTGACACTCCTGGACAGTCACATATCCTGTTCACCTTAATACTCAAATTGTCTCAACTACGTAACACTTGAGCATCTGGAGTGTAACAACTTTATCTTTACAATATGCCTGTGTGGGAAGGCAACACTTCTCCAAATAAGACCCCATTTCAGAATTCAGTGACGAGGACATCACATCCAACTTGGCAGTCACCTTTTCCAAACATCTCAAAGATTACTAAAGACCCAGAAAATTCAGGTCTCCTACATCATCTGCACACACATTGACCACTGGAACAATAGGGCACGACTTTTGACAGTGATCACCTGAGTTTTCATTATAAAATGCTCAAGACGTGAATCATAGAATGGTTTGGGGGTTGGAAGTGACCTTAAAGACCATCCATTCCAGCTCCCCTGCCATGGCAGGGACACCTCCCACTAGACCAGGTTGCTCCAAGCCCCATTCAACCTGGCCTTGAACATTTCCTGGGATGGAGCATCCACAACTTCCCTGAGCAACCTGTTCAGTGTCTCACCACCCTCAGAGTGAGAAACTTCTTCCTAATATCTAATCTAAATCTTCATTACCCCAAGTCCTAAACTACAAGCTCTTGTAAAAAGTCCTTCCCCAGCTTTCTTGTAGGCCCCCTTCAGATACTGGAAGGCCGCAATGAGGTCTCCCTGGAGTCTTCTCCAGGCTAAACGACCCCAAATCTCTCAGGCTGTCCTCAAGGGAGAGATGTTCCAGCCCTTGGATCATCTTCCAGCTACTGCCATATTGGTCACAGGGAAACAGAAGACAACAGGAGTAAGATAAACCACAGGCACGTCATTACCGACGCTTAGACACACACAGTTATATCAGAACAGCAGTATTTCTAGAATCACAAATATTTCCTCTTACCAGTAGCACAGATGACTCTGTAAAGCAAAAAGGTATTCATTGAAGCTTTCTATTGGTTTTTCTTGTAGAACATAATCAATACGACGTCCTCCATTTAGCATTCCAACCTTCACTGAAGTATCTTCATCTTTTGGAGGGTCTGGACTTTCAGTGATCTTTTCAGCTAAAATTAAAGAGTTGAAGACTTAAACTATTTTCACGCGCAGCCTGCTTGACTATAATAAAGAAATATCACCCCTTTTCCCTGCGATGAGCTCCATGTGCTTGCAGTAAGACAATAACCACATCCTCAACTGACTAGGAGGCCACTGCATGATTCAGGAGAGTTACTGGAACTATAGGCTTATTTCTTTCATAACAACTTAAACAGAGTTTGTTGGAGAACAGCTCACAAAGTAGTAACTGAGCAATTTTAAACCAAACCCCACTGTTTATACATAGATAGATCCAGTCATTCCACAAGTAAATATCCTGAAATAACATATTTTGACATCCTGCTTGCATGGAGTCAATTGCTATCCTTAATTTAAACTAAGAGGAATGTTTTGTCTTTCTAAGGATAGACAAAGCCAGCATTACTAAACACTGATGGGTAACTCACAACTGGGAAGCCTGCCCTTGATATTATTAGGGGTGATATTTACATTTGAGTTATGCTTATTCTCCTTAACTGCATTTTTTCCTATTACAGCACATACTTCAGTACTTCTTAGCTCATCCCAAAAACTCAGCAGAGCGCTGCCGAAGAGAATAAATCTCACAAATATTTGTCTTAATTTGTTCTGAGAAGAAAGAAAATACAAGTGATTTAGGAACCTGCCCTTCCAACAGAAAGTTGAAAGGTTAAACAAACTCAAGCCTAGAATATCCTTCAGTAAAAGCTGTTAACTTTTCCTTTCCTAAAAGACAAAAAAAATGCAGCACTAGATCTTACATTTAACATTAATACTCCTGTATTGGGTTTGTGTGGCAAGGTTTTGGTAGTGGGGGGGGCTACAGGGGTAGTCTCTGCAAGAAGCTGCCAGAAGCTTCCCCCATGTCTGATGGAGCCAATATCAGTTGCCTCCAAGATGGAGCCACCATGGCCCAGGGCTGAGCCCAGCAGCAACAGTGGTAGCACCCCTGGGATAACGGATTGAAGAAGGGAAGAGTTGCTGTGCAACAGTAACTGCAGCTGGAGAGAGGAGTGATAAATATGTGAGAGGAACAACTCTGCAGACACCAAGATCAGTGGAGAGGGAGGGGTAGGAGGTGCTCCCAGTGCCAGAGCAGGGACTCCCCTGCAGCCCATGGAGGTCCACAGGGCAGCAGACATCCACCTGCAGCCAAGGGAAGACCCACAGGGAGCAGGTGGATGTGCTTGAAGGAGACTGTGATCCCATGGGAAGCCAACACTGGAGCAGGCTCCTGGCAGGACGTGTGGCCCTGTGGAGAGAGAAGTCCACAGTGGAGCAGGTTTGCTGGCAGGACTTGTGACCCTGCAGGTTAGTGAAGAACTATAGGCCATGGAAAGGACTCACACTGGAGAAGTTCCTGGAGAACTGTCACCTGTGAGAAGGATCACACACTAGAGCAGGGGAAGATTATGAGGACGCCTCCCCCAGAGAAGGAAGATGCAGCAGAGATGTACGATCAACTGACCACAACCCTGTCCCCCTGTTCTGTCTGGGAAGGAAGAGGGAGAAAAAAATAGGGAGTGAAGTCAAGCCTGGGAAAAGGGAGGGATGAGGGCAAAGTATTTTTAAGATTTGAGTTTATTTCTCATTATCCCACTCTGATTTGATTGGTAATAAATTAAAGTGATTTCCTGAAGTCAAGTCGGTTTTGCCCGTGACAGTAATTGGTGAGTGATCTCTCTATGTCCTTATCTCGACCCGTGGGCCTTTTGTTATGTTTCCTCTCCCTTGTCCAGCTGAGGAGGGGAGTGACAGAGCAGCTTTGGTGGGCTCCTGGTGTCTAGCAGAGGCCTCCCTAATAGGGTCAGGAAAATCAACAGGATCTTCAAATTTCTACTAATTGGAGATCATCAAGTTATAAGAAAAAAAAAATCATAATGTGTCCACATACCTTCTACCACTTGCTTTTCTTCTTCCTCTTTAATTTGGTTAGCTACTTTCTCCAGTTCTGCTTGTAGCTGAGTTGAAGACGTATGCGCACGTGCAAATTCATTAAGGGTCTGCCATGCACTCTTCAAAGAGCTAATGAAACCCTGTTTCAGATCAGATCCCATACGAGACAGAGAGTCTTTCAACTCTAAGAAAAAGAAAGAAAGAAAAAAAATAATTTAAAAAATCACCATAGTAGCAGGATTTAAAATTATCAACTAAAACCAGAATATGAAACCCTGTTCAACAAACATTCCAATTATTAGGGGAAATGGGTCTATGTCATTAACCTGTGCTTCCTGCTCTTCTATTCCACTCAAAAAGATTAGGTGAAACGTAATTAATACACAATGGATTTCCCACTGAATGGGTCAACGAGTTAAAACCTACCAGCACAAGAAACAGTCAAGCAGCCTCTAAATCCAGGAAGGTCCACAAAAATAGCTACACCAGCCAAGCCCTCAACACCACCACCACCCACTATCACTCCTACCATCCTACACTAAAGGAAAAGTATGGAGAGACTCCAGCACAGCAGAAGACACCAGAAGAGCTGCCAACGTGTCTTGCAGCAGAAGTGAATTTGGAGAAGCAGTCCCAGATGACTCTAGCCTGTAATTCTGTTATAGCTCAGTGACTGTGCAGGAAACCCTGAATGAAGGGGAGCTTTTCACAATAACTGGTTAGAACCACATGGGTCTGTTAGATCAGGGCTCACAACAATTCCATGGAACATTCACCTACATTGAAGAAAAACCAGCAAAGAGCAACAGATCATAATTTTTTCCTTCACTAGACACACTTTTTGAGAGCTGTAACCTGAAAGGGTCCTTAAGAAGTACCATGTCTATTTGAGGAAAGCAGACTCATTCTAACATACCATTCTGAAGTACAAAGTCCCCTCTGATATTTAGGAAAAACATGGAGTCAGATATCCAGGAACATCCATCAGGCTCTTGAAATTTTACAACATTCTACCACATCAAATGAGTAAACTAGGAATGAGATCCAGATATGAAATAAGTTTTCTTTTTACCTAGATGAAGTCTTTTTCTGCCTTTATGATGTGGAATGAGAACTGGTTTCAAATCCATGTCTTCAACAATCATTGGTTCTAGCCTATAAGCTACTGGATCAAGCTGTTAAGAAACAAGACATTGACATTTAGTTATCTTAAATATTATTTTAATTCTCACATTTCAGTTAAAAAAATCCCTATTTAAGATTAATAAGAAACTATTTTTGAATTCTGTTCTTTTTCATTTTACAGGCACTCAGTTCCTTACCATTTAATTGTAAGATTAAGCAGGTTCATTAACTAATTAGGTCTTGTTTTCCTACAGATTCTAAAGGGGAAACAGAACAGTGAAAGAGCATCAACATTTTCTTGCACTCTTATGATCTCCTTCTCTGGAGACATTCAAGACCCGCCTGGATGTCTAGGTGACTCTGTGATCCTGCTCGGGCAGGGGGGTTGGATTTGACCATCTTTCAAGGTCCCTTCCAACCCCTAACATTCCGTGATTCTGTGATCTCTACCAACATGTCACTGTTTAACTGATAAACAAGATAGGACAGAAGAGGACAAATGAACAGCATTCACTGCAAAACCTTTAATGGTTTCTACATTTCTCAGAATCTAACCTGGAAACTCAGAAAAGCCCTGTAAATGGCTCAAATACAAACACTTAATAAAAGTCTACAAGAGTGGCTTGAAATCAGTGGGAAAAAAAGTTCTTTAAGGTCTACAAGTGAACAGGGCCAATATTATCAAACCTAGAATGCTAGGTATGGAACCTATAGCCAGGTCTACTTCACTTTTGGAGCAATGACCACAAATATTTGGAATACATATTACAGTTGGGTCATTTTTCTAAAAAGAGTGTTTTGGGAAATGTACATAGGGGAACAGGATTACTGCTCAGAAGTTAAAACTTAGTATTCTGCATTGTTGTCATCTGCATCAACTAAAATCACATCTCAGAAGCACTTCACACTCACTGGATGATAGATATTGAAGAATCCCTTGCAGGTAGGAAGCCTGTAGTTTTCATCAATCTTCTCCACACCTCTCACAGTAAGAAACACACCAATAGGAGAACCAAGAGCAAAGAAAATATCTGGTTCAAAGTCCAATGCGCTGTAAACCACAGAAACCTACCAGAGAGAAATCAGACATATAATCTCTCACAACTGTCAGATAGTTAATATAATGCTTAGCTAGGAAGGAAAAACAAGTTGTGTATTAAATCAACCATATGCTCATAGTAGTTCCAGGAAACTTCAGCTGCATTGCCCTCTTCCATACTAATACCCTAATACTAGTACATATTAATACTAGAATAGTAATTTTTTTTTTCAAGGAAAAAAAATCAGAAATATGAAAACAATTTTAAAATGTATTTAAAACAAGAAGTCTTCCAAGTCTGGCTTTTAAATTTGAGGTAAAACTTAAATCTAACAGCATAAATGGATAAATTAGGGCTACTATGTTAGCTGTAAAGCCACAGAACCATTCAGTAAAGTCATTCACACAGTTCTGCTTCTGGAACAGACCCGTGTTTACAGCTCACTCATTGCCGAAAGAAAAAATGAATTGTAATGGCATCCTTGTTATAAGTTTTGCTTTTCAGTAATCGAACCCACTCTCCCAGCCCTCTCTCCTGCCAAAGGGTAAAGTTGTATGTTAACATCACTTCTGTACAACAATCAAAGGAAGCAGCACAAAGTCAATAATATTAAGTATTAATATTAAAATATTTTTTGAAAAGGACAAAACCAAGCAAAGAACAGCGTTATTCCAAATGAATCATTTAAATCTATGCGGTCTCACCTGGCCAGTTCCAACTTCGAAATACTCATAGTCAATATTCACAGAAAAAACAGATGCACCAACTGGAAGCTTCTTCTTTGAGTGCAGCTGACCAGACTCTGAAGAGGAGACAGAAGAAACTGTCTCTTTTGCTTTCTGGGCATCTTCTTGAGTATGGAGTGTGGCAGCCAGCACTGCTTTCTTTTCTGCTACTGCTTTCTTGTGTTCCTTTTCAGAAAAGTTTCAAAATCGGGGGAAAAAAAAAAAAGCTTATTCCACAGTTCTCAAAATTCCTTTAATACATCCATGATGTTAGCAAGTGCATTAAAATTACTCCACAGCAAGGAAGTCGATTACATTTGCTTTACAATTTTTATTTCATTCCTGAAAAACATTTACCTGCTTGGCTGCTCTGTCTTTTACAAAATTAGCTATTTTCTTTCTTGGTCCCAGAGGTATCCCCATTTCTTTCAGGTCATCAACCGTACACATGAGCCAAAATCAATCAATCAATAAATAAATAACAATCAAACACACACATCGAAGCATACTTTATAACTTTTCCAGTAACATCTATAATTTCTTATTGGCAATAACTTAGATAAGACATAAGACTACAGAAATTACAAATTAAAAAGACATTATTCAAAATGCTTTAACATAACTGGGGGGTAATACACCACGCCAAAAAAACCAAACGAGAGTCACATAACATACAGTCTTCCTGTCACTCATTAATTATCTTACCTTTGCAACTGCTTTCATGCCTCATGATACATTAAACTCATACAGAAATAAACCAAACCCACAACACCAAAAAAGAACCCCCAAGCACAAACCTCCATACCCTGGGCAATCCCCGTAAGTCAAGTGAACAGTATCGTACCAGAGACTCCATGTCAATTCTCTCCTTCTCAAATGTGCTTGCATACTCTGACAAACCAAGCATTTCCAGAGTCTTCTGCAAAGTAGGAAGATCATCGTCTACTTCAGGCTCACAAAGGTCATCACCAGAAGTAGTAATTGAGGAGCCCAAGGAACTGGTGTCTTCAGTCATCTTAACAAAACAGCATAGAAACAGAACCATGTCATCTAACAGTGAAAACCAATATGCAGCAAGTAAAACCAAGTTTAATTACTTTCTCTTAAAAACATTATTATGTAGGCTTTGTATATTTATGTCCATTTTTAGTAAAGCAGGATACAGATCATCCACTAACAAACCAGCAATATATATCTTTAAAAACTACTAAGAGAGGCAAAAGGTTTCTTGAGCTGACACTCAAAAATATTTCCTTTTAATCATCAAACTGGTCACTGTTTCCAGCCTGAACACAGACAGATTCTTTCCCTCTTACGCATCTCCCCCACCATTCAGACACTGTTAAGACCAAGTTGCATGTCCACAAGGGTTAAAGCTGATGTTCATGGTAAATTCTCATTATTGGTCTACTTGGAACCTGAGAGAGATGCAAATAGTTTGTCCTGCGAACTGACGATATTTACAAACCCGCACATTTCCGTTACCACGTTAAAATGTACTCTCATAACCCACAACCGTGTTTCAGCAAATAAATTCTGAAAACTTTAGAAAAAGTTGCTGAAAATACCACATCTCTTTGCCTGGAAAAAAACAGCATGCAAATTACCTGTTTATCATGAACAGCCACATCCTTTACAGTCCCATTAACAGCAGAGAATGGGCCAGGATTTACTGATGAAGCCAAGTCCTTCTGGTTAGACAGTATGTCAAACAGGATTAAGGAACCTGGAAACAGGAAATGGAAATACCTTGGGGAAAATTCTCAGATTTTCCTGTCCCTAAATCCCAGGCAAGATTTATATGCAATAGTAATAGCAATTTATAGATTGGTCAAAAAAAAGATAGCTGAATTAAAACTAAAATATCCACATATTAACTTGAACATGATCATTTTCAGCAAAAAGCAACTCTTTTTTTTCTTATTTATGCTTCATGTAGTTACTGTAATTAAACTATCATTCCTTAACCATCTTAGACTGCTTCCCCACTGGAGGAAAAGTTCCAGCCAAAACTAGTATGTCATTATAACACTTATTCTATGTTCCAGAAAATGATCTTACTTTTCCTAAGTGGGGCTTCTGAGACACAAAAGTTACCCACATAACAAGATACCAGTAACACGTAATTTTTAAACGCAAATTAGATGCTAAGTCTTCATGACTAAAAGTGGGAGGAGGGAAATGCACGTTTCGATGAAGCACGAACCTTCTCTTAAAGCTTTACAAACTTAGCTATCAAGAGGTATTTGACTTTTAGTCAGCTGTATTCTGAAATACATAGAATCATCGAATGAATCATAGAATCATAGAATGCATTGGTTGGAAAGGACCTTCAAAGATCATCCAGTCCAACCCCCCTGCAGTCAGCAGGGACACCTCTGGATCAGGTTGCTCAGAGTCCCATCAAGCCTGATGGTTTGGGTTGGAAGGGACCTTCCATGGTCATCTAGCCCAACCCCCCTGCAGTCAGCAGCAATGTCTCTAACTAGGTCAGGTTGCCCAGAGCCCCATCAAGCCTGGCCTTGAACACCTTCAGGGATGGGGCCTCCACCACCTCTCCGGGCAACCTGTTCCAGCATTTCACGAAGCTCATAGTAAAGAGCTTCTTCCTCATGTCCAATCTAAATCTACCCTTCTCCAGTTTAAAACCATGGCCCCTCATCCTATCGCTACATGTCCCTATAAACAGCCCCTACCAGCCCTACCAGCTAATTTTAGCCTTATGCTTAATGAAGGTTCCATTTCCCTTAGGGGAGGCGTGCTGGTTTCATCCCAAATCAGTTCCTTAGATAATTACCTAAGCTGTGCCCAGCCACAGAGACTCCTCCTTTGAAGTCTGGGTTGCGACTCATGAAAAGGGCATACAAACGATTCATTTCCATCCCCACTTTATCCACAATTGTCTGACAGTAGGTGGGGCTGTTGTAAAACAGTATGTCAAGGAGCGTTTCATTGGTGAAGTGGCGCAGGCGTCCAATGCTTGGCAAAGTGATTTTTTTAATGTTCCTAGTAACAACAAAATCATCAGAAGCATGAATGCCTTTAAGGAAACTCAGATAAGAACTTTGTTAAGTGTTGAAATGACAGGTAGTAAAACTGCAATGTAAATACTACAGATATGGTCTCTACAGACATTAAAAAAACATAGATCCTTCTGGCCTCACTGGATATTCATACATTAGTGCTATCTGCTGAGTGTACATCTTTAAGAAAGATACAGCTCCCTTTCTTCCTCTCCAGGCTGAAGGAACACCTGAAACAATCTCTTCTCTGTTCCAACACCACTCTCATTGTAACAGGGAAGTTTTGAGAGCAGATTGGTCAAAGTGGAAGAGAAAAAGAACTTGCGCATAAAACTTGAAGGTGAAATTGAAAAAAAACAGGCAACATAACACTCTCTTTTTGAAGAAAAAGCTTGGCATCGCCATGTGCCTGCCTGGAGTTAAGACAGCTGCAATGGAATTGCTGGAGAGCTGAGAGTGCCTTAGTTAGCATTGCCTGCTTCAACAAAATACAGATCCTTCCTCACAACAGCGTTCAACTGCAGATAAAAGACTAAAACTCTAGGTAAGCAGTATGACTTGACTGAGCTAGCACAGTCTGGAGAACTCCAGCGTGTGCTCTAAGCGGTACAGGTTGCTACCCTCCCAATTTCTACTTCCCCATCTTTGAGCAAGAGAAAACAGCTTGAAATGTCAAGCAACAGTGAAGGGATAGACACCAGGAAGTGATTTTTTAAATAGATTTTAAAATGCTGCAACCCTCCTACCCAAATATAGATACTTTGTTTCAAACAAAGAAAAAAAAAAAAAAAGGAAAAAGAAAAATAGTCCAGCTGTGTAATCATAATTCAAGTACTACTCTAGAACTGGCCAGAGGGCTCAACGCCTGCCTCAGAAAGAGGACGCTGACATCTCCTAGAGTCAGACTGCAGGAAGGTGCAGGACAGAAACTCTACAATACGTTGTATATTCCTGTTGCTGGACAAGACACCCCCATGAGCACCACCTCATACATATGATCACTGTCTCCATGCACTCATCGATGTATCGATGCATTAACTACTTTCATGAAAGCGCAGTACTGAAGAAGCGTGTCTGTGTATGTTTCCTGTCACTCAGTGCCACGAAAATAAACAAGAGAAATTACTACATTTGCCACTCCATGCACTCCTCACCAAAATGTTAATTAAAAAAAAAATTATCGATTCCCCTTTGCAACCCAGTCATACATTTATTGATGCAGCCTAAAGAGCATATTAACTTCTCTTTTTGTCTGCTTTACGAAAACCATAAAGGTGGAGCTCGTATGAAGTTCTCAGCATTAAACCACATACTCACCTGTCTACACCTGTTGCGTCTCCATGCAGAGAACTGTGCCAGTGAACGGGGAGGAATTCCACCCTGCTCACCTTATGCTCCTCTAAGGATTTCTTAAAGTGAGTCTGCAACAACTTCAGAGAAACAGTCCTAAAATCATCAACTGTAGAGAAGAAGAGTGATGAAAATCCAACAGTAGCAGTACTCAAGTAACACACAATTACAAATATTCTTTTTTTTCCCCTCCCGATTTCAGACATAGTCAGAATACAGATGAAGGAAACTGTGAGGTGGAAAAAATTTTTTCAATATTAGTCCTCTAAATATGACAAAATACATTTTTTTAAAAGTAGATTTTCTAGCAAGCTTCTATTTATCTCACAAAGAATGCATTTCTACTCCATGACCAGACATGGCCTTCTTAATTTACTCAGTTGTACTGGAGTGTATTTGGAAAACAAACAAACAAACAAACAAACAAAAAACCACTTCCCACAAACACCACCACACACACAAACCACAGAAAGCAAACACGTACACCCATACCAGCAAAAAAACCCCACACTCCCCAAAACACTCTGCAATTCCAATATTGAGGACTAATAATAACAACAGTTAAAGCGGTAAGTCTGAGAAAACACAGATTCTGCTTTTGGAAAATAATCAGGACAAAATTCTAAAAGAAATTGAACTTGTTAACATTAGAGACTTTTTTAAAAAGCTTATCTGAATATGAGATATAGAGACCCACATTTAAACAGTTCAAAATACAACTGCTTACTAAACAAGCAAAAACTTACCACATTCAACAATGCTTCTAAATCTCAAGTCGCACACAGGACCTATGCCGTGAACCATAAACACCAGATGGTCAATTTGAGACATTTCTCCTGTAGAAAAAGAAAAGAAAAAATTCAGAGTACCAGTTATTTGCTGCAGTGGTGAAGTTTATAGTCAAGTAACTTTAAGATATACTTGCTGTATAAAGCCTATTACATAACATGGTTCAGGATATAACACAGGCCACAGGACTTCTTTGATTTAAAAAAGCCAAAGCCAGATAACCTCTTCCAAGCAGCTTAGATTAAGGAACAACTTTAATCTTTAGGCTCTAGGCACAAAGAGTGCATTGCTGCTCCACCCCACTATTGTCCAACTCTGCATAGAGCCCAACTGCCTGCTCAAGCTGCAGACCCACGTACAGTCACCACGTACCATCAGGAATTTCATCATGGTCATCATCAATTCCACGTTTTACTACCCTTGGTCTTGCCTGACCATCTTGAGTCGTGCCCCATTCATCTGGTGTGGCAGAAGGTTGGAACTGAACAATGACCTGAAAAAAAAATACATTGTCCAATTATAAATACAAAGAAACCTTATGATTTGTATTTTTAGTCTGAAAACATTTTTGCTTGACTGCTTTACCTTCCAGCAGAGACTTCTCTGCTTTCTTCAGTCAGCACATATGCAAAAAAAAAATAAAAAGCCTGAGGAAATCCTATGGCTATCCCTGTGGCAGCGACAGTTTCACTAAAACTAGACTCCACAGTAACACAGATAATTCTCATTATTGTGAAAGCAACCAGCTGACTTAAGCGAAAGTAGCCACTAGTTGAAGCTGGCCTGCTCGGTGCTTCTTGACAATTTTAACTCCTCAGACAAGCATTATTTGAGTTCCTCTTTCCAGTATCTGCTCTTCCTTAGCAGATTACTGTTTACATGAGGAAATGAAACGCTACCCCTGTCACGAGGAAAAAATAAAAAGAAAACAAATGTGCAGTGCTTTTCAGGGATGGACAACATTCAAAGTAGCCCAGAAAGCCTAGAAAGTGAGGAATGTAGTAGTATGGCTATTTGTACGACTTACACTGACTCAGTATAGTCTGAACTCATATTTATGACACCAAGTGGTTGACCTGCTCCTCTCTTGCTTTTTGGTAGACAAAACTCCTTAACCAGCATTAATAAGTGCCTAAAGTAGGAGCAACTGTGATTCTTTCTGGCCCCTGGATTATTTTATTTATTTATTACTGCATCTGTGATAAGTAAACAGTTAACAGCATTAGTCAACAAGGCTGAAGTCCGTGTTTTGATCACATGAGGCTGTTAGCAGAGCATGTAGAATAACTTACAAAGCTTTTTTGCTTTACTTTCTCATGGGCTAAAAATAGTTGCAGTGGGAGAATTTCTCATGGCTTAGGCCCAAGGTAGGAAGGGGTCTGTACCACCACAAAGATAGACAAACTAATTACCTTACAGTTAAATCTACGCTCTTTTTAAAATTACCTTCCATTTGGCACAGACTGTAACTCAAATTGCCTCTCGTTTGCTGCTAGTTATGCTTAGTCCAAACATTTCCTATGCAAACCCTTATTCTTCTTAGGTTCCAGAAAGCATTATCTTTTAATCCCATGACAGCACATTGAAGCAAGCAGGAGTTCAGGGTTCTGTAAACATTATCATCTTTAACACACACACATATCCAAAGCAATCAACAAGTACCTTTCAAGCAAGACTAAGACTGTGTTCAATTTATGCTTCCATTCACCCGCTCCTTTACTCCTAATAAATTCTGTGAGAACCAACTGCTAAAAATCCGTTACCTTGGGATTGTGCATAACAATTGTCTCCCCATTTGGAAATTCAAGTCGCCGATGCCACTGATTCGTAGTTACAGCTCTTTTATATTCTGCCTGAAATAGGAGAAAAGTGATACAAAAATCAGTATGCCTTCTCAGACAAACTACTGCTTGGCTTTGTGCACCATCTGTAATACTATAATTTACATGATTTTATCCAAAAGTGTTATGTGAAGCATTACACACGTCGATTTTAGGTCACAGCTGTGCACGAGCAACGTGCCCTTCTAGCAATGCCTCTTTCCAGGATTTGCTTACTCACGTGCCAGAATCATTCTGGGAATCATTGTGGTGAAACACAGAGAAGTATTTCTAAGGTCACGAATACAAAGAAGTATCAAGTTCTTGGTGAAGTTTATGCAAAGGTAATACTAACCTCTAGCTTCTCACTGAAATCCTCAGTGTAAGGAATAAACCGGCTATCCTTGTCTCCCTTATAAAACCACATGCACCGTCTCACTTCGGAAGGCTCTTCTTCCCAGTACACAGCTTTGCGCATTCTGTCATACAGGTAGACGTCGTAGCGTCCCCCGTCAGTGCTCAGAACCACACTCTCAGGATCAGGCTGGACTACGACACGAAAGTCACACTCGGTTACAGAACTAACACGAACAACCTTCTCTCTCTCTTGCCCCAGTCCCAATCTCCTGTGGTGAATATTAGGCCATAGTTATACCATGGAAGAGAAGCTTCATAATATCAGGTGACCACTGTTTAGCTCGTCAAATGCTTCTATATGCTCTGTACACACCAAAACCAGCCTTGAAGAACTCGCAAATATGAATACTTGTTCCAGAGCTGACAGAGTTTAATGAAAAGGCAAACCAAGACACAGAAAATGCAGTATCCAGTATGTCTGTACATCTTAACACTGGCCACATCAAGCAACAGATAATATAAGTGAAATGAAGTGGCACAAAACACATCTGAGATTTTTACTTATCACTCACTATCATATGTGAGTGTCATCACTCTAATGTCTTCTGTTCACTTCTACGTAAGGTACAACTTACCGGAATTATAGACTTCCTCTAGTTTCGCAGAATCCAGAATGCTGAATGGCAGCCATAGCTGCTTGTCCTCCACCTCCTTACAGTAGAACCAGTGCGGCTGAACCGGCTCATATTGGTTCTGCAGCAAAACAGGAGGTGCCTGGACCAGCGGACCTGCCGGCCTCGGAGCTCGGGGCTGTGACTGAGGCTGTGGAAACTGAAAATACACACGGGCTCATCACCTCAACCTCACACGGTTTTGATAGAACTGATCTGTACTTTGCTACAAAGAACACTCTGAGTCTTTATTTCTAACATTTTTTTCCTCCCCAAGAACGCCACCTTTCATTCTAAAAATGTTATAGATTATTATCACGTTCTTGAAAACTCACATCTTTTCAAATTGAGGAAGGATGTGAATTTATTCCCACAGATATTGTTAAAAACTCTTATGGTTATAGCCTACATAAAGCTGAGTTCATACAAGTTGTACAAAGATCCCAGTGAGTACAACTAAAAGCAAGTGATGTCAGCAGTAGCAACTCCTTTGGTTGATCTATTTAAAGAAAAAAAAAATAAATCCCAATATGTTGTACCATACATAAATTCAAGCAAACAGAAGTTCTGAAATTCTTTAATCTAAAACTCCAGATTGCCCAGGTTCTACTGCCTTTGCTATATTTTTGTCATTATATAATCTTTCTATTCTTTACTCACAGTAACAGCAATATAGCAATAGCTCAGGCAAAATAAAGCCAATATGTGTGGTTTTCAAGGAAAAATTGTCAGGTTGTTACTAACCCATTCACAGTATCTTAATAATCTTTTTGTGGAGGTAAAAAAGAACGGAGATTAATGCTTTCTATCCTCAACCAATGTATTTCAAAGGGTTTACTAACTATTTATGTGACTTAGATCATAATTCCAAAAAGTGCTGTCTTCACCAGCAAAACTGGCTTGGAAAGAGATTTTCAGCCCACATCTTGCAAATGGTTGAATGACCCAATTTCCAGCAGGGGCACAACCAACGCAGCAGCGCAGCTGAAATGGCAGCAAGCTCAGTAAGAGGCAGGAAAGAGTGACAGAACTTCACAACCTGGCTCTGTTTCTGACACCACAGGCCCACAGAGCTACAGCCTCAGGGTACAACTCACTTCAAAAATCTGGAAGGTTTCCTAAAGCAACAGTTCCAGGTCAGCTCTAGAGAAAAGATTTTGCTACCAGAAATGGTTCAAAGCTTTTTCTGGGTTTTTGGGGGGGCGAAAAGAAAAATCTTCAGAAGATAAAACAAGCACTTCAAAGAGGAAAGTGACTTAAATTGTTTTGTCCTGGTACCGGGACATGGGGAATGATTTCTATACCTGTGTCAGTGACCCTGGAGGTGTCTGATACATCTGGACAGGCGGCACGGAGGGCGGTGGGTGAGCAGGAGCATGACTCTGCTGCAGCTGCGGCGGAGTGAGGTAGGGGTTAGCTCTGCTGCTCAGGGTGGTGTGCCGATAGGGGTTATACCCCTGCTGAGATGTTCCTTGAGGAAGAGTAGACGCGTTTGCAGGTGGGGGACAGCTCTGCTGAGGAGTCTGATAAGCTGTGATTGCCCCCTGGGAAGTAGGTGGTGTGCTGTAGGAGGACTGTGACTTAGGAACGTGCGGTGAAAAGGTGCTTTGCCCATCCGGTGAGCCAGCTGCAAGTGGAAGTGAAGTTGGAGGCCTGGAGAAGGCTGGTGTTCCAACAGGTGGTGCAGTTGTTAAGGGTGGCTGCCCAATACTTCCAAATGGATCACTGCTACTGGGTACTTGAGAGAAATAGTTGAAAGTCTGTGGTGGATTGGGGCTGGCAGAAGTCTGACCCAGGAAGCTGTCCTCTTCACCAACATCTGCAGAATCATCTGCAAAACCAGGAAGATCACTAGAGATTTTTAGAGGTTCAAACCAGTCCAGTGTTCTGTAGCACCATCAGCTATTACCAAAACTCTGTTGGCCCCCATTAAGCTAAAAGGATTACAAAGCTTACACATCCTTGAGTATTAAACACATCATAAACTGAAACAAAAAGATAACAAGTCTTCAAGAACATTTAGAATGGACCATAAAAGTCAGTTTACACAGATAAAGCAACAAGAACTTAAAATCTGAAGAGATCCAAGCACTACTGACGTTAGGACCTTCCCAAGCCAACCTGGAAAAGATCCCTGCTTCCAGGGCACCAAGATCCCTTCCAATTTCCCTGATTCCTACCAAATGCAAGAGCAGCCTTGGTTCATTTCCTTTCACCATGAAAACAGTCACTAAGTATAGGACTTTACGTGCTTAGTAAAGTCTCATTAGACTTCCAAAATCAAGCTCAAAAGTTGAGCTTAAGGACATTCCCAAACAGACCAAACCTATCAGTTAACAAATCCATTCTCGCCTGCTCCTTCAGCAAAGCCCTCACAAGGTTTCTCATTTGACTTGCAAGGTGGCCATAACTCATCACTCCAAGTCATCTGATGAGCAGGACTTAGTCCAGTTCTCTCTAAAAATCCTGCTCTAGACTGGCACAAGAGCTAAATCTCTGGTGCAGTAAAATAAGTCCCCATTCTGCGTAAGTGCAGGAGAGGGCTTGAAAAGGTGCAAGGCCATGACTGCCCTTTCACACTGAGAAAATATATAAACCAGGTCCTGGTCAATCACACTTTTCTGCTTTGCAGCGATCTAGTAACAAGTGAAAAACAAATGGTTTCACGTTATCATAGGTCTCACAGTAAGCTCAGTTAAACCTGGGGTGGTCTGAGCATCACTGCTGGCCTGCTGAGGGAACAGCATCTTGCAAGCAGACAATGCAATATGCAGAAGTCATAAGTGTTGTCATCTGCTCTGGCAATCAAACACTCCCCAGGCCACAGGGAAGAAACCCCAGAGCTATCATTGCTTCTCTGCTACTCAGTTCCCAGCCAAGGAGAGAGATTGAGCATCTCTGCAGCTGGAAGCAGCCAGTAACAAATGTCTTTATCCTCAGCCAACAGAGCTGTAATATAGAGTATCAAGGGAGCACAGGGAATCCACAGAGAAGTCTCCCCAGGAAGCTGCTGTTCTAATTAATTAAACCTAAAAGAAGCAGCTGCCATGACTAAGGAGGACTATTTTAACTTTTATTTAGTAGTCTTTTCAAACAGCGTCAATTTGAGGCATCATCACCCCCTGTACTTGGCACTGGTGAGGCCACATCTCGAGTACTGGGTTCAGTTTTGGGCTTTAATTACTTTTTATTAAAAATGAAAAATGTATATTTGCAAGAAAGAAAAACTATAAGGACTGCATAATGGAAAGAGTAAATATATCAGCTACCTAGATACATCAAGCAAGTAGGAATAATATTTAGTGCTTTTAACCCTCCCACCCAAAAAAATGTAGTTGATCAAAAAAAAAAAAAAGGATGCTTTGAAAAGTATATTTTAGATTGACTACATTTTTTTGGGTGGAAGTCATACTTGGCAAACATTTATTACATCTACAGAGATGTACTCTACTGATTTCCAGCTATATTAATCATCGAATCATAGAAGGTCTTAGGCTGGAAGGGCCCTCTAGAGGTCATCTGGTCCAACCTCCCTACACAAGTAGGGACATCTACCTAGGTCAGGTTGCTCAGAGCCCCATAGAGCCTGACCTTGAATGACTCCAGGGATGGGACCTCCACCACCTCTCTGGGCAGCCCATTCCAGTGATCTATGACCCTCATGTTAAAAAACATTTTTCTAATATCCAACCTAAATCTATCCTTTCCTAGCTTAAAACCATTACTCCTTGTTCTATCACTACAAACCCTT
>VZZY01025984.1:311621-373900 GCA_013400335.1 Eurystomus gularis | reverse complement strand
CTTCCTCCTTCCCCCTTCCCCGCCGGGAGCGGGCGGGAGCCGCGCTGCTGAGGCCTCGGGCCGCCGGCGGTGGCTGGGGTCCTGTCCTGGAGCTGTGCGGGACCGCACGGCCGGGCAGCGGGGGCTGGTTAGGGGGGAAAAAAAACGAAAACAAAGCGTATTTTGGGTTTGAGGAACAATGTGTGCTGGCTGCGTGCATCGCCGTGCAGTCATCGTGTTACCAGTGCCATCAGCTGAAGCTATTTCTGTGCTGGGCTTGATCTTAGCTCAAAGGAGGTTGAAATAAACATTTCCGCTGTGAGCAGAAAGTGGAACCTCAGCCCCTCCGCTTTCTAGCTGGTGTATCGCCAGTGTTGCAGAGCTGCTCGCTTCCAAGAGGGGCTGCTTTCCTCTTGGTTTGCCTGAAAGGGTGAAAGATGGGAAGTCTGTGCGATTATCAGAGGCATAAAGTAGTCCAAAATGCGCTCGTTTGCCCAGAATAGAAGTAAATGTTTGCATTGTGTACTGTTAGTGCTGAACAGAAGTCTGTTATGTGATGCTAATACACACGTAAATGTGTTTTGTGTGTAGCCCAAAATGTCCCAAACTCTGACTGGGAAAAGAAGGTAACCGAATACTTCAAGGAGAAATTAAAAGAAAATAACGCAACTAACTGGGTAAGATTGTTTTGCTCTCGTGGAATTACTCCTTTTATGAGTTTCATTCCTTTTACCTCTTAATTATGGCAATGACACGCTTTTGAGAAGTTCTTCCTTTTCGTGATAAGTACACTTCCAAATTTTAGCCCCAGACTTTGTGATCCGTTATTTACATCTCGGTTGCTTTAGTCTGTGTGCAAAGCAAAGATGTAAAATCCCAACTGGAGCCGGAGGGGCCGATGCACCTGAGCTCGGTGTGCTGTCTTACGCTGGGCCGTAACTCCTGCACGCTGCCTATTTGTAGTACGTTCCAGTAGATGGCAGGAGCTGACAAATACTGTCATTTTTGAAAGTGTTAATGCCCGCCCTGTCTGCTGTCAGCCTGCAGTCAGTGTTTGTACTCCACGAGGTTCTGACATGCTGTTTATAAACCCCTTCTCTGATGATCCTTTATCGCGATGCAGCAGACTCTGTGTGGGTTGAATAAATAGCTGCTTGGGCTTTCAGGTTTTGGGAAGAAATGCTTTCTGCTAAAACTGTGCCTTATTGGCCTGGTTCAGGGCTGGGTTTTGCAGTTTAGCAAGGAAGCTGTGCTTTAGGTTTAAAAATAAAGCGTGCACACTTGAGTCCAAAAGCTGATCTTTTTCTAAAAGACTGGTAAAACAGCATCGTGGAACACTGCTAAGTGGATTAGAAACTTTCATATCAAATCTCTTGTGGCTAAAAAAACAAGTGAGAGTGATTTTGTTTCTCTTTTTTTTTTTTCCTCTTATCGGTGAGAGTATTCTGTAATCAATATTTCAATGACAGTTTAAATCAAAGTGTAGGTGGCAAAATCATGTTAAATTCACAACATTAGAAGGCATTGAAAGCATGTTTTCTGACTCAAGAGAAACATGAGGGAATATATATTTGCTTGTTAAAATTGCCATTTCCTCTAGGGCCACTTCTGGGTTTTGTTGCATTTTAATGTTGGATTTGGGGGTTTTTTTCAGCAGAGATTATTATCTTCAAAATCAGAAGACTCTATTCTTATCACAGGTCTCATTATTTCAAGTTATATTACATGCCTAGGCATTGATTTTTTTTATTATTATTATTGTTTTCCCTGTGGTTTTTCCATTATCGTGTAAACATCTGTGAAAAAGACTCCCCCAGCATGGACTTGAAAATTAACAAACAGGTTTTCCACGGCCTTTTGTTATAACACAGAAATTTTGCGTGCAATTGCTGTGGTACCACTGGTCTCATGTATTATGGTAAAAATGCTGTTAAGTAGGAATAAGATAAGTAATAAATTCTATTTAATCGTGCAGCTGCCATAATTCCCAATTTAAGAGTTAGTTTCAAATGCTGTACGGTTTTCGTATGGTTTCAATGACTGCGATGCGTTTCTTTTATAGTCCAGTATTAGGATTGAGAAATGAACAGGACTGGTGGCTTTGGAACTGGAAGACTTTGGGAACTGTTGATGTCTGATAATCATAACTCTTATCTGTAACAGCTATTGCAGAAACTTCTGGTGTTAAGATACACACACCTTGTTACTGCTTGGGTTAGGGCGGGAGATGGACTCAGAAAATATTAAGTATGTTACCTGATGAGGCATTAAATTTGTCAGAGGCGATTAATCATAACGAGAGCACTGCGGGGTTTGAGGCAAGTACCTGAAAAGCAGGATCCACCAAACGATGATCGCGTTTGTGCTGGGTTTGGCTTACTTAGGAGCATTTCTTAATATAGGCCAGTTGTTTAGAATAAGCTCTTTTTTATAGGTTCCATCACTGAATGATGTTCCTGTACATTACCTAAAACCCAACAGTTTAGTGAAATTCCGCTGCATGGTTCAAGATATGTTTGATCCTGAGTTTTACATGGGAGTATATGAAACAGTTGACCCAAACACAAATGCACGTGTGAGTAAAATTTTTATTATTTTAGTAAACATTTATCATTTTATCCATTCTAGTCCTTAGTTTTCTCTAGTATCTGAGTTAAACCTGTGAAATCTGGACACTGTTTAACAGTGACCCTGTATGGCTCAAACTGCATCAGTGAGGTACCACTTCTTACATGTCTGCTGAGGATTAAAAATTACTAAAATAATGAAAGCTTTGGCAATATATCTTTGAGGGACTTTCCTCTGCAGCTTTCTCTGCAGCCCTTGACAGGCTGAGAGAGTTGGGGTTGTTCAGCCTCAAGAAGAGAAGACTCTGGGGAGACCTCATTGTGGCCTTGCAGTGTCTGAGAATGGCCTACAAGAAACCTGGGGAGAGACTTTTTACAAGGGCTTGTAATGATAGGACAAGGGGTAATGGCTTCAAACTGGGGAAGGGGAGATTTAGATTAGATGTAAGGAAGAAGTTTCTCACTCTGAGGGTGGTGAGACACTGGCACAGGTTGCCCAGGGCAGTTGTGGATGTTCCATCCTGGAAGGTGTCCAAGGCCAGGTTGGACAGGGCTTTGAGCAACCTGGTCTAGTGGGAGAGGTCCCTGCCATGGCAGGGGGTTGGAACTAGATGGTCTTTGAGGTCCCTTCCAACCCAAACCATTCTGTGGTGTAAGTAATTTATATTCAGGATGCTGTCAGAAACAGAATGATTGCGTTGTCTTTTCCTTCTTGACAGGTTTTGCATTTTGGTAAATACAGAGACGTGGCAGAATGTGGGGTAAGTTATACGAGTTACACAAATTTTGAGATGAAATATTAGACAAAAAGATGCAGTTTATAAGTTCAGTATAGCTTATTTGGTACTTACCAGTGGATTCCTGGAGATACTGCTCTTAAAATGCAAAATTAGTCTCAGGTTTGGAAAGCAGAGTTATCTTCACTGCTCATGGGCATTCGAAATTCAGCGGGCTTCAAGCTGCTTCTGTTAATTCAGAATCTGTTTTTCTTGGAGGGAGGGAAGGAGGAAGAGCTCTCGATCTTGAAACTCTCCGCTGTGGAAAACAATTTCCTTTGGGTAGAGCGGTGCAATTAGAATCAGAGCATTATAGATGCAGGCCGTTGGGCTCACTGTTCCGTGAGCGTGTCCTCTTGCATGTTCACTGTACCTTCTGGCCACGTAACTGAATCTGTGAGATTAGTTTAAAAAAAGAAAACAAACTAACCAGGTTTTTAACAACATTTCTATTGGCATTCCAGCCTCAGCAGGAAATTGATTTGAACTCCTCACAAACCATCACATCAGAGAGACAGACTTTCTACTGCGTTCCAGTGCCTGGTGAATCAGCATGGGTGAAAGAAATATCTTTTTTTGACTGAGCTAGTGCTCTGTTACACCAACAGGAATCGCCAACTAATTCAGTGGATTTGAGGAGATAAGTTTTGTCTAAAGTTTCTTTTATTTTGAGTGAGTCGAGGGAGGTGGTAGGTGTAGAAAAAGGAAAAATTGGTGGCGTGCTATATGCACAAAGAGGATGCAAATTAGTTTAGGAGTATTGCTTGTTGATTTAGTAGGGATTTCGACTAGATTTGCATGTTTGCTTGGGTGGGTCTTGAATGAATTAATTAATTTCTGTTAATTTCAATTTGCAAATGCTTAAAATAAGAGAAACTTCTGTTGAGCCATGGACATTTTCGAATTAAATTGGGACAATTCCATAGTGAGAGTCTCCCACAAGAACCTGTGAACACATCTGTAGCTGAGCATGTTAAGACAATAATTCCTGGATAATTGAAGTATTGTGCTTTTAATAATTTGAACACAGTATGTCATTTTCTCAATGAGTAAAGGAAGCGTTCTGGGGAGAAGCAAATAATCTTTAGCTTCTCCTAGTAAATGGAAGTTGAATTTTCTGAGTGGAACGGTTACAGGGTGCTTATTTTAACACCTTTTAGGAATTTTATATTATCTTCTCCTCCCAGGGAGCAGGGGGAGAGGTCTAGAAATCTTACGATAGGTTGCATTTTGTAAAAAGATAAGGATTTGATGGCAAATCTATAACGGTTTGCTATTTCATAGTTGTGAGTTTAGAATTTAAGAACACTATTGTCATTGGCACAGAATGACAGTGCAGCTTTAAAATTAAACTAACACAATTTTTGTAATAACGTGATCGATAAGAGCCATT
This sequence comes from Eurystomus gularis, assembly GCA_013400335.1. Lineage (NCBI taxonomy): Eukaryota > Metazoa > Chordata > Aves > Coraciiformes > Coraciidae > Eurystomus > Eurystomus gularis. The sequence goes on along the minus strand of VZZY01025984.1, from coordinate 369,185 downwards.
GATTGAAGCTTACAGCAAAGTTCTGCAGCAGTGGAACTTTAAAGTGAGCCAGAGTGCTATGAAAATAGTGAACACGATTTCAATGTTGACCCATCGTGCTAAAAAAGAAGTGTATCAGCTTTTTCAAAATTCATTTACAAGTGTAGTATTGCAAGCATCTTACAAATATCTTTATTTTTAAAGTATAGTAATTGTATCAGACGGCAAGTCTTTAAATATTATAATGTCTGTTCTTTAGGATTGAGAACAGAGAGAAAAAATTCTTGGGATTTTGGGTTGTACCTGACCACAAGCATGTTCTGTGGGCATTAAAAAACCCCTTTTTTAGAGACTGATAGTGGAATAGCACTTGCTGGTTTTTAGTTTCTGTTTTCAACAAAGCCAGTGACTGCTGTACGCTTCTTAAGCAGCTTATTTATATGTCTAATGAGATGGTGTCTGAATAACAGTTAGAATCATTATTTTAATATCTCGCTCAAAACAGCGTAATAGCATTGTGTTAAAAAAAAAAAAAACACCAAACCACCAACTTAGTTTGCTTGAATTTTCTCAGCTGAGTCTGTGGTTGTCCTTAATCTGCAATTTTACGCATATATTAGTGCAAGCCAAGCTCGAGTTAGTCCTTCAACATCCTACACGCCGAGTCGCCACAAGAGGAGCTATGAGGAAGATGAGGATATGGATCTGCACCCATCTAAACAGAAAGAGCAACATATGGGTAATGGTCGTTATTGATTAATAGTTACTAGGATATCTTTCCAGAATTTGCAAAACTTTCATTTTCAATAATGGAAATACCAGTACTCTCACTCATACTTAACTGATAATATAAAATACACATTTGTGAGACTTTCCTACTCTGATCAGGCGTAGCTGCTGCCACGTACATCACGTTGTTAAATGTTTTTGTCTCAGGCGTCTTGTTAAATTAGCTTGATTCTGTGTTGCTCACGGAAGAAACTCGTTTGCTTTTGCGTTTCTGTTAAAAGAGCTTACGAGTCCTGTCTTTTTCAGGCAGTGGAGGTGATATCCATGGATGTGTGGAGCCAAAGAGATTAGAAACGGAAGCTTCTGCAGGTCATCATCTCATTTCTCCCAACTGCTCCCCTCCGCTTGACTTAAATTTTCCATTGCCAGGAGAGAAGGGACCAGCATGTCTTGTAAAGGTAACGGAAATGGAGGGATGATGAACGTGCCCGTGGAATCAAAGGGAAGCTGAAGTTAGAATGTAAATAGTTAGTCTTGCATTGGCTTACAGGCACAGAAATTGTCTCTCAAGTTTAGAATTTTGTTTCTACAGATAATTACACTGTTTCTCTTCACTATTACATCATTTCTCTTCACCAGTGCCGTACTCGAATTGCCGGAATCTTTCAACAGCATTTATTAGAGCTTGCACATTCTCACTACACTTGGTTAAAGGATGTAAATCCATTACTAGGTGCTTGAGAGTGTAACTGGTATTGAGTCCTGGTATTTTCCTTTAAAGGAAAACAGGTTGTGATGGAATACGCCAAAAAGCAATAAACTACACGTTTCTGTGTTGCATTTGAAAAAGTCAATATAGCATACTAGTGAATTAAAGACTGAAACTTCCAGCACAAAATTTCTATGCTGTGACTGTGCTGAACTCTCTCTTATGGAGCAAACCTTGATAAATCAGATTAGAATAGAATGGTTGCCATTTGTGTAACAAAAGAATGCCAAGAGTAAAAAGTGTGCAAGCGTAGAAAGTCCTTTTTGCAACGTAAGCTTACGCTGACAACGGGGAGACACCTCTTCACGCGGCCTGTTCTCTGTCTGCAGCTGACTCCCCTGAGATTTTTCCTTCTGTCTCCGTGTGCAGTCCTGCATCTGGCCCATCTGCCTCAGCACCTGATTATTTTCTTTGTGGCAGGTCTATGAGAGCTGGGAGAGCTTCAAAGTCAACGACGTTCTGGAGGTGTATGGGATTTTGTCTGTGGATCCGGTGCTGAGCATCGTAAACAATGACGAGAGGTAACGCTCCCTGGATGCGTGATCCTGAAACGAAGGACGTTTTTATTTCAATGAGCAAAATATTTTGGCTGTCCACTTAATACAGACAGGGAAATCTGTAAATACACAGTGATTACGCTGAAGAGGTAGATTTTGGTGCTTAAAAAAAGCCTGATGTGGAAAGTGTTAGATTGACCATCGTGTAAGCTGAAGTCCATTGTACTCTGGTACGTCCATACCCTTGGGTACACAATGCATCTTTTTTTATGTTGTTGTGCAGTCTATAAAGCAGAAAGTGCTTCTATAGCTAAATGTTTTGTACTCTTTCATGCCTAGTAAACTTTCAGTGAGTGAGCGAATAGTCAACAGAGCTTTCAAATAAGCTTTAAAATTATAAAATGCCCTTTTGAAATAACTTCTAAGTCCACGAAAGGTATTACCATAAACAGTTCTGAAGAGTATATAGTAAAAGAAAAGTTTGTATGTCCACATGGAGAGTGAAAGTGACCAAAATGAGTAAAACTGGGTTGATTTTTTTTTCATGAAGTCATACTGCTGACAGAAACTTCCCGTTTCACCTGCTCTTTTGCCATTACACGCCTGACAAAATACAGACTAAACCAGAGGGACACAAGAAGTCAATTTTTAAAATAAAACTCGGACGGCTCTAACATACATACTACTGATGTCTTGAACCATTGCACTGTAACATATTTCTGCTGGTGACTTTTATCTTTCTGATCAATCCAGTATCGAGAGTGCAGTGTCAAGCTTTTATAGTGCCAACTTCTCACAAGTTACCTCGGCCTGGTCAGCTGCTTTTGGTTATCATCTTGTCTGACAGCTAATCCCAGTCTGACAGCTCCCTTGGGCTGTCCTAGGTTGTTGGGGTTTTTCCTGCATGTCATTCTATCCCAAATAGACAAAATATTGCTGAATGCCACCATTTTGAGTGCAAACAAAGGGAATTTCTTCTAATGGGAAGAGTGAGAGGGTCTGTTGGTGAACTGCTGAAGAGGCGTTGAAGTTATAAAGCCTTTCAGCTTTTAAAACCAGTACAAGTTGATTAAAACATGTCCTAAGCTTTACTATATCTCATATAGTCACTTCAGGGATTTTAGTTTCTACATAACAAATGAAAACCACGTAGAAGGAATTTTGTCAGGCACCATCAGGGGGAGCAAAGCTTGTGTGTCTGAACTCTTAAATTATCCAAGTTTGAGCTGAGGCACCCTGGGATTTATTTACTCCTGTTTTGACTCAGGCAGTGACGTAGCTGTTACGTGGCTGTCTAGAACCATCCTGTGTCAGGCTCCAGAACACGGTGAAGTACGAAAATCCCACGTGTGCATACACAAGACAAATGTAATCTTTACCTTCTTTTCTTAAAGGATACTGTTTAGACTTCATTCAGTACTCGCTGGATGGAACAGTGTAACGTTTTGTTTGAAGCTATGCTGTCATAAATGGTGCAGAAACGAATAAATGTGGGTTTGTTTGGGCTGTTTGGTTTTTGAGGTTTTGATTGGTTTTTTGTTGGTTTTTTCAGAAAAGTAAGATTTAAATTATTTTTCGAAAAATAATCCAAATATTTGTGGTCAAGCACACTTTGGCATTTCTATAGCATTATATCATTGTGATTCAGTATTTATGGTGTTTATAAAAATCATAAAGAGGTGGTTTGAATACGGGAGGAGTTAGCAGGAGCTGGGAGCGGATGTTGTTTGTCCCAGTGTCTCTGTTCTTGGCCTGGTTCCAGCTGTTCGTAGTCAGCTGGGGAGGAATTTGTGTGGAATGTTTCTAAGTCCAGTTGTGCTGTGCCCTTTCCTAGGGACGCCTCAGCCCTCGATCCTATGGAGTGCATGGACACAGCAGAAGAACAGCGAGTCCACAGTCCTCCAGCCTCCTTAGTGCCCAGAATCCATGTGATTTTGGCACAGAAATTGCAACACATTAACCCATTACTGCCTGCCTGCCTTAATGAAGAGGAGAGTAAAACCTGTGAGTACCTGAACCCGACCCCTCTCTGTGCTCACGTACATGTGAGCAGATACCTCTTTGCTCAGAGGTGAACGCATCAATGGCAGGGTTTGAATTTAGATCTTGTTAAATGGAGGAACCATTCAACACGAGAGAACTGGACAAGATACAAGTCTGTGTGTTTTATGTTATGCTTAAGTGTTTATTTTTCTGAAACAAATGTGATTTATCTGAAACTGTGGATTTGCATTCTACACGCCCAGGGATTTTACCAAGTTTTTCAGCCATAAGATTTTCTTTATCAAATGGAAAATTAGATTTCCAATTTGCTAGAAAATTAGATTTCCAGTTTAGCATAACAGTGAAAGTAAGAAACATACAGACAGCATAAAGGATCATAATACTGTGAAGAAAGTAAGTAAATTCTGCTCTTAAGCAACTGTGCTATTCCTTGAGGCCTATTTGACTGTTATTTAAATTGAATTATTACGTGCAAACCTCTAACTGATACTTACCATTTTCTTCCTTGTGTGCCTTGTTTGTCCTGAGCTGTGCTAGATGTAAGGGTTTTTTGGTTTTGCCTTTCATGTAGGCACTTTTTAATTTTGTCTTTCATACGAGAGACTATCAGTTTTAGAAATTTGTCTCCAAACTTCACAGCCTTTCTGCAAATGCATTCCACAGTATCTAAGTTCAAAAAGAGAGCATTTCCAGGGACATATTGAGCAACTCAGGTTATCCAAAGCCAGGAATTGCTTCTTTGGAAAACCAGTGAATGTTTGTTGCTTTTTCCTAGACTGCTTTGGAGTAACTGTTTTTCTTCAACAAACTGTGATGGAAAGTAAGAATTATACAGAGGGAAGAGGAACAGCACATTTTCTGACATTTGTTGTCTTCTGTTCTTTTATCAGTTGTTTCTAATTTCATGTCGGAGCTGTCGCCAGTGAGAGCAGAGTTGCTTGGGTTCCTCACCCACGCCCTCCTGGGAGACAGTTTGGCTGCTGAATACCTTATATTGCATCTCATCTCTACAGTGTAAGTATTTAGATGTTCGCCGAGAATTTACGTATTCATCTTTTAAAACAAATCTCCTTTCATAGAGTTCTTCACCACTCTGCAAAGAATTGGCAGAAATCGTTTAAATAGTACTTAATTCCGGTAGAACTCTGTCCAGCTAGAGCTGGCCTGTCATAATGGGCACAGTAAATAGATTTCATTGTCTGAATTAACAGTAAGCGTTGTTAAAAGGCCAGTTTTGTGGCAGTATATCCTGTCAGTGCTCCTTTGAGAATTGGACAAAATCTCCAAGATACACTTTTAAACAGATAGGGAAAAATCTTTTTATCTCTAGCTTCTTCTATTGACTAGGAGATGCAACTGATTTCTCAAAGCTGGCATTTACTAACTGCAGTAGTTATTGTTTAGGTATTCAAAGATACTGAAAGGTACATTCAAGGAGTTTAGTTAAATGTAGACATATGTTTAATAGTAAGTTCAGGTGATCCCCATTTAGCACGTGATAGACATTTACCACCTGAGCTGCCGCTAAATGTGCACGTTATGATCTGTCTTCCTGGCTGATTAAAGTGGATTTGCTTAACGGTCTCTTATGTTGATTTAAACAGTCACTGGATGAAAGAGCAGCATCCTTTGACTCATTCAAATTTCAGGTGTGCAACTTCAGACAACATACTTTGATTGAATTAAGTATAGTTGTCAGGCTCAAATTGAATTTTAGGCTCTCTTCAAAATGAAAATGGATTCCATTTTCAAAGAAAAAAAAAATTCTTGGTAAATAAACCACGTGTTCTATGATTTTCCAAAATTCCCTTCTGCTACAAAGTGAGCGTAGTAAAGCACATACTTGTTTGACAGAAGTGTTTACAGAGCTGCAATTGGCCTCAGCATCTTCCCTTTCTCGTTCTTGCTCTTGGCCTCAGTGAGGCAGGAGGTATCGAGACAGATCCAACCATGGCAGCGTAATTATGAGCTGACGTGATTTCTGGTGGGTTTCTGTTCCAGTCTGAACCCTTGTCCCCGTGTAAAGAGATAAATAAATACAAGGACTTTGGTATCAGAAGGCAGGTTTTGTTTCTGTTCTGTGCACACTTTGTTCTTTCTAGTGGGACTATGAATGCTCTAAGACTTAGACTAGAATGTGTTTTCTCTCTTAGCTGATATCACAAAAAAGTTGACATTTGTCAAGAATGGGGAGAAGATATACAGTGAGAAGAGGGAGAGGAAAGCTGAGGGCAGGTAAAGGAAATGAACAAGCGTGATAAGCAGGGAAATGGAGATTGGGCAACGAGGAAGGAAAAGGATGAAGTGCACTTACTGAGTAACAGTAGAGCACGAGGAGAACAGAATGGCTGGAAGGCACATTGGAGCGCTGTCAATGTGCAGCTGTTGTGCAGTGTTGTGAAGCCTCCCCCAGCAGCCTTCAGCCTAACCTAGCCCCTTGACCACTGGAGAAGGAAGAAAAGGTGGCCGTTGCTTGTGTACGTATTCATATTGAAGTCCTGCTAGCCCTCAGAGATGCTGCACAACACGCAAACTGATTAAGACCTCTCGTCACCGTGTTAGTGGCTGCTGGCCTAACCTGTGTCATTTTTGGTTCAGTTATGCAAGACGAGATGTGCTTCCTCTGGGAAAATTCACGGTCAACTTGAGCGGATGTCCAAGGAACAGCATCTTCACGGAGCACATATACCGCATCATCCAGCAGCTTGTTCCAGCAGTAAGAGCAACGGCATTACAGCGCTTGAATATTTCTGGTGGTAGATGTTGGGCCAGTTGTTGCAAGCAAATAAACAATATTTTAGTTAAAAGTGGGCTTCGTAAATGAAGGCTCCTGCTGTCCATGTAGAGGGCAGATAAAAATGGAGCTATGGCTTGCCTGTCAGGTGACATCTCTACTTATTATCTAGGATAAATATGGGATAAAATCATATCCCTGCAGGTATTAAACTGACAGACAGGTGCTGCATACTTTATGTTGTTTTTCTGGATTGGTATGTTTAGACATTTCAGTCATTTAATTACCACGTCATTACAGTTTATCCACAAACTGCAGAAAACTTACAGTAATTCAATTCTGAGTCATAATTATTGCATTGCTGCAATAAATCATTTATCCTTGTTTTGCTCATCCTAGATGTGCCATACAGGGGACCGGAGTTCTTATCAGCATTCTTTTCCTTTGGGGAATTATTTTTTTAAGTATTTAGCATTTGGATGCTTGGGATAAAGTTGGTTTCTATGTTGTGGTAACAAGTTTTGTTTTACTTACTGTGGAGGTTCACGGTTATAGCTCTTGCTAAAGGAGGCTATCTGCTAGGGAAGCTGGAGGAGGTGTGCTGAGTTGTTTCTCTTCTCGTTGCAGTCCTATCGCCTACAAATGACCATTGAAAACATGAACCATTCACGATTTATCCCCCACAAAGACTACGCAGCCAATCGCTTAGTCAGTGGGGTATTGCAGCTTGCCAGCAACACTTCCCTGGTAGTAGATGAGACTCAGCTGGAGCAAGGACAGCTTGATTAAACCACGTGTTCTATGATTTGGTTTTTTTTAAAAAAAAAATCTCACCTAGAAGGTGAAAAGTACATTTTAGGGCAGTGATGCTAATGGTGTCCCAGGGATAATTTTCTGTTACAAAACTTTGCGGTTTCCATATCCTATTTCATTGCTGGAACTAACTTCCTGCCAGGCCGCAGCCTTCTCGGACAGCTTCAGGCTTGAACTCTTGGGGTTTTTTCCCTATTTTATTTTCAAGAAGTCTCTGGTATTTTGCTCAGAAATCCTTGTGTTGAGTCAATCTCTGTCTCAGACCACAAATGACCGATAATGAAAGGAGATGGTTCCTTGTTTAGCAGAGCTTTGCATTGTAGAGAGCTCTGGGCAGTGGCTCTGTCATTTAAATATTAAAAGTTGTTCACTGACATTATTCATTTGGTTTCACGCCTTCAGTATATTTTTTTTGTTACTCTGCTTCAGTAAAGTTACATTTCACTAAAGAAAATAGTAAAACTAGTAGAAATCTTGTCTAAAAAGGTGTCAAAACACGAAAAACTCCCATTTTTAGAAAAATACTGGTATGCTGGTTTCTAGGATTTCTAAAATGTTTGTCCTTAATGTCTAACAAAACTCAGCATTTAATATTTAAAGCATTAAAAGTTGCAGATTAAAAAACACTTGTTAATTGTATTTAATTTCTGTGATGGTGTGATGTTGCTCTCCTCTAAAGAAAGTAAGAATTTTTAATTTCCTGTAACAATGTTGAGAACAAAATTTAATGCTAGAGAAGAAGTAGGATCTTCCAAGAGTTCCAAACTAGGTCTGAAGTTACAGCTCAGAGACTGCGCCCGGGAAAATGTCACAGAAGTAAACCATAATATTAGATTGGCCTTTATTTGCTAACTTTGCTGTTAGTGAATTAATACGAACTGATGCAGGGCAGAAACCCAACAGTAGATGTGTCATTTGATGCCGTAGCGCTGCTGAAGAGAAATTTGAATTGTCAGGTACATGTTGGTATCCCTGGAGTCATTCAAGGTCAGGCTGGATGAGGCTCCGAGTAACCTGACCTAGGTAGATGTCCCTACTTGTGTAGGGAGGTTGGACCAGATGACCTCTAGAGGTCCCTTCCAGCCTGAAACATTCTGTGATTCTGTGATTTCAAAGGAGAATTCCAAGAGTTAACCAGTTAACTTGTCAGTCTTAACTTTCTAGACTGCACATAACTTATTTCCAGGTAAGGCAAGTGACCTCCATAAAAGTGTGATAAGATAATGAGGATGTTTTTCAGCTATTCTGGTCTTGGTCGCCTATCTCTTATGTTCTTTACCCAGCAAGACTTGTTGGGTTTGGTTTGGTTTTTTTTCCTCTTTAAACTGTTAAATTACACTTTCTGTCAGATAATTGGTAGTGTTTTGTCCTCTTTTGAGGAGAGAGTTTTGGTTTTTTGGTTTTTTTAAATTCTGTAAATAGCTATCTGGCTTTGTAGGACCACTGAAAACATGTAGTTAATAACACATATACCAGGCCAGATATAATTCGGGCTTGAAATCCTTCAAGAATTCCTCATTTTGGTCTTAAGAACTGGTTGTCTCTATCTGGAGGACACCACACACACAAGGAGAAACAAGATGCTTGCAAGAATTCTTCTACCAGCTGCTCGTTAAAAGCAGAGTGTTAAAAAATTCAGGTCTGATGTGTTTAGGTCCAGTAGTCAGAGAACTTGTTCTTGCTTTTCTAGGTGTACACAATGTGACAGCACTGGGTAATCTGATAACTTGGCAGAAGGTGGATTATGACTTCAGTTACCACCAGATGGAATTCCCATGCAATATTAACGTTCTTATCACTTCAGAGGGCCGATCGCTCCTACCGGTATGGCATGGTCTTCCTGAACTGGGGAATAACTACAGCTGGTAGCTCCATACTTAGAGCGAGTGAGGACACTGTCTTGTGACCAGGGGTGGGCATGACACCAGCATGACACCATCGTGGGGTTGCGGCCAGGCCAAAAAGCTGTTCAGAGGAAAACCAGGAGATTGACCTTTCTCTTCTCCTTGGCCAAAGAGTATTGTGAGGGCAAGGCAGTGGCTGAAGTTGTTACCAGAGATCCCAGCAATGTGTAAGGCCTACAGATACACTGCTGCTCTCAAAGCCTTACTCTAGGACAGTAGTTCCTGAGGTGATGGGCAGAGGGATAAAGAGCAACAGATCTGGTGTTGAACCTAGAAAAGTTGAGTGGCCTAAACTTACAAATGCCCCATCTCTTGCATTGCAGCTTTATGAACTGTTTGCTCTTGCGTCTCTCAGTAAGACTGGCTCCTGCTTGAATAAGGACCTCACGCTGGTTTTCAGAAAGGGAACTGGGAGAGTTGGGGTTGTTCAGCCTGGAGAAGACCCCAGGGAGACCTCATTGCAGCCTCCCAGTATCTGTAGAAAGTTGGGGAGGGACTTCTTACAAGAGCTTGTAGTGATAGGACAAGGGGTAATGGCTTTAAACTGGAGGAGGGAAGATTTAGATTAGAAATTAGGAAGAAGTTTTTCACTCAGAGGGTGGTGAGACACTGGAACAGGTTGCTCAGGGAGGTTGTGGATGCTCCATGCTTGGAAGTGTTCCAGGCCAGGCTGGATGGGGCTTTGAGCAACCTGGTCTAGTGGGAGGTGTCCCTGCCATGGCAGGGGGCTGGAACTAGATGATCTTTCAAGTCCTTTCCAACCCAAACCATTCAGTGATTCTATGAACTGTTAGATACCTAAAGAACGCATTTTGACCCTAATTTTGGGAAATGGTGACTTTTGTTGCTTTAGAGATTAAATTAGTCTTGGGACACTAAAAATAGGATGTGGAAAGAAATGATATGTAATTTTATTTTTCAGTCAGATTGCCAAGTCCACTTACAACCACAGATAATTCCACCCAACATGGAAGAGTACATGAACAGCCTCCTAACCGCAGTGCTCCCTTCCGTGTTGAACAAATTTCGAATTTATCTAAGTTTATTGAGGCTGCTGGACTATAGTATATCTGATGAAGTGACCAAGGTATGGAAGATTTCACTAAGTATGTTTTCGACTCTATATTCAGATAGAAAAGCACCTTTACAGAAAGTTGCTCTAATTCCCCGTTGCTCTCCCTGTCAGTGAATCGCCTTGAAGTTTCCTAAAAAACACAGCAGTGTTTTCTTCCTCCTGAACGTGCCTTCAGGGATTTGTACTCGAGTATTTCAGTGTATGCTTGACATGTACTCTGCTTCCTACAACTCATTTGGAAAACTAATTCTTCTCAAAGATGAGAAGTAGCCCGTTCGTACTCAGGCTTGCTTCCTGGCAGCAACAAGGCAGATCACAGGAGAAACGCTTCAAGGGGTTTAGCTCCTTAAAGTTTATCTCGCAGTGAAGATTCTTTTTTGCCACTTAATTCCATGCTGTGTCGCTTCTAGGCAGTAGAAGAAGACTTTGTGGAAATGCGCAAGAATGACCCCGAGAGTGTAACAGCTGATGATCTGCACAGAACTCTGCTTGTGGCAAGGTGGGTAGCGCTGGTTGTCCTAACCAAAGATGTTCTAGCAAGCCAGGAACAAATTAAGTTGATAAGTTTAATTGTAGCTGCGCAAGGCTGGCCAGCAATCCAAAGATAGAATCTCCTCTTCCTGTGGTCCTCTTGTCACAGGTCCTTAGGCTAAGCATTTCCTCCTCACTTTCTCCCCAGGCTTTCTAGTCCTCAGGATACTGAAAGAAAACTCTTTTTCTATTGGCTTATCAAACCTGAGAGGTGAACAGGCTCTTATTTAATTTTCCTGATCTGTTTCTGCTCATCCAGGTTCCTGTCTCTCAGCGCGGGGCAGACAACGCTGTCGAGAGAGAGGTGGCTCAGAGCAAAACAACTGGAGGCGTTACGTAAAGCCAGACTTCAGCAGCAAAAATGTGTTAATGGGAATGAACTTTAATATTTTATGGCTGCCGCTATGAAAACTTGTCTAATCCTAGGTGGAACCCATACTAAGATTGGAATATTGTTTATACCAGTTTTTTGTAGATAATTTATACCAAAAAGTTATGGATATTTACCCTTGCAGTCTGAACACACTTAACTCCCGTTCAGCCAGTTCAACATATTTTATGACCTTTTTTTGGAGCCTGTTTTGTAATTGAGAATTGGTAACAATGAGCAAATTGTTTGATATTAAACTTTAATACTGAACTTGTGTAAACTCACTTCTTTTATCAGGGGAATTTAATGTAAACCCTTCATCCGGGGCAGAGGCTGGCTCTGCTCTGGAGTACAGTTGCGCTATCGTTCTTGAATGGCTGAGTCGTGAGGACGGAGCTTTCAGCCAGCAGCTGAAACAAACGCTGACATCAGTATCTGCTGTTCCCGGGAGCTGAGGCACGTTGTGTTCAGGGCAGCGGCACAGTAGCCGTCACATCGTGGTATAAAGAAGTGATTTGATCTCATCCCTGACGAGGTTCCACTATGAAGGACTTCTTTATTGTACTTAGAGAAGACCACGCCTAACTTCTTGGATCTCTCTAATGAGCTTTATTCTGGCACAACTTTATTTTTTTTAAAAAAAAAAAGCACTGACTGCAGAATTAGCGATACTGATGTACTCATACAAAACACATCCTACCTCTGCGTTACCAGGAACGCAGTGTTTAAATCAATATTACTCCAACAGCAGCATTAAGAATGGTCTCTGCATATTCATAGAGTGCAGGGGGAGCTGGCTCTCGGGCCACACTGCCCCTAGTATGACCCAGAACTGATTTAACAAGGGTGGTTTAAGTATGTAACCGGTATAGAGCTGGGAGTCATCTAGAAAGACTATCACAGGAGCTAGGGCTCTCCTTGCAGAGAGAGCCTGCAGGAGGCACTGATCAGGCTAAGTCTAAGATTTTGCTTCAATTAATCCTTTTCTGAACAAAAAAGAGGCTCCCGCCAAATTTACATTAAGCTGATACCATCATGATTGAGAGGGTGGGAGCAGGAACCCCCTTTTTTTTTTTACTGCATTGTTCTTAAACATGACACTGGCTGCAGCCCAAAAATCAGCCTGAAATGGTCCTCTTCATCTCTGCACACTAATAATTTGAGCATTTATTTTGATAAACAATTTTTGCATATCTTAAACTCGAGCCAAGTTTAATGCCCTTTCACATCACTTCTAGCTTTCTTTTTTTGAACACTAAAATGAATATTCGTGGTTTCATCTGACTTGTGCTACAGGAATACAAAAGTCAGGGAGGAGCTGAAGTCTCTCCTCAGAAGGTATCCTGGCTCAAAAGCAGGGTTGGCTTGGAAGGTTGTCATGGTTTTATGAATATTGCCATGGATTAGTTGAGACAACCTCCAGTATTTTGTAAGTCCTGGAGAGTTCATAAGCCAGAAGGCTGCGATACTTTTTAATCTCCAAGACTGAACCAATACAGTCAGTCAGGAATTGTTTCCAGGAAGACAGGCCCCAGACTTGCTGAAGCCCCATTTTCTTTATGAAGGTGAGTTTCTAGCTATCCATACCCTTGCAGAACTCTTTTAGACTGTAGAAGTCACTATGTATTTATACAAATCAGTTTCTCCTACCAAAATAATGGTGAAGTATTTGGAATTTCCTTTCCATCCTCCAGAACCTTCACAAGTATCACAGCTTAGGCAGTTTTTAAGGCTTGTCCTCATTAACATCTATGGCTTTTGTCTCCTAAGGTCAGGGTTGGAGCAGTTCAATGCTGGAAGAAAAGGATGAAGGACTGAAGTTATGTATGTGTCCCTTGACAGGAGATCTTGATAATGTCTAACTGCCTGAAGGGAGGCTGCGAAGAGGAGAGGGCCAGGCTCTTTCCAGTGGTGGCCGGTGATGGGACAAGAGGCCACGAGCACCAACTGTAACATGGGAGGTTCCCTCTAAACATCAGGAAGCAGTTTGTGCTGCCAGAGTGGCTGAGCGCTAAGAGTGGTGGAGTTTCCATCCCTGCAGATGTTCAAAAGCTGTCTGGACATGGTGCTGGGCAGCCAGCTCCTGGAGGCCTTGCTTGAGCAGGGTGGGTGGGCTAGATGACCTCCAGCAGTCCCTTGCACCTTCAGCCATTCTGTGACTCTTTAGTCGGAGAAAGTCAAGACAACCACCCACCTTTGAAACTTGAAGCCCCCCCAGCCCTGGAGTATATCCCTTAACATCACATGCCAAAACCTATCTTCTGATCCCACTTTTTTTATTAAAATATCTCATGTATATTGCTCACATTAAAATACAGCAGTAGTTTAATTTTAAATATCGCCACAGGTATAGACACTCAAAAACACCCAAACCCACATCACTTTAATAAAACAAATAAATAAATCAGATTTGTTTATCAAAGTTTCAGCCCACCAGGGTTAGACAATAATCATTTCAGACACTAGAAGTCCTAAGACACTGTACTACCCTACCCCTAGGACACGATTTTCTCAGAACACCACGTGCAGCCTATCTACAGTACATGGACCAGAACACGGAGGCACTGGGTCTATAATGGTGGTTCGAGATACAAACCACGGCAGAGTAAGGTCCTGCTTTAGCTCTTGGATAATGTCCTACACTAGAACGGCAAGGCAAGGCATTTCTGGAAAGGAGTAAGTTAGATTTAATCTTTTGACACACACAGATAAGGGTTTGGGGGGGGTTATCCAATGCCCAGCATGAGTGGATGCTCAGCCTTCTCCTGCAAGTCCACAAAGCTTGAGTTGGTAATGAATCTGGTTTTGATTAGATGCTGACAACTCTGCTCTAGTGCAACACTGATCTTATGGAACAGTACACATCTGTCTTCTGGTTTAGAAGTTAAGAATATAACTGTCCAGATGCAAATAATTTAAATAAATCATAGCACAGAGGGACACGATGCTTGAAGGTCAAGTATCTGGTTTGTCTTGTTTTACTTATTACATATTAGAGCAACTTGCCAGTGTTTGGAATTTGGAAAAAAGGAAATAGGAACAGCTTTACTGTGGGCAAGATGATTAAAGAATGTTTGCTCCACTTCCCCTCACCTCAAGACAAGTGAGAAAAATAAAATCTACAAACTAAATCTGCACTGCAGGATCGTGGGTATTTTGGATTGGATCTAAACGCTTTATCTTTACTGAAAGTGTCTCAGGACGTGCGGAAAGAAAAAGGGACAGCAAAAAGAAATCTCAAATTTCTGGTTAACGTAATTAAATCCAACGAAAAATGCATCCATTCCCATTGTACAGGCACAATTCATAGAAAGCTGCATCTAAAACTTCAATTGAAACAAGTAAAAATACTAGTCCAAAAATAAATAAAGTAAATTTACCGGTAAGTTATTTTGCTGGTGCAGTGCAAGGTGAGTAAGGTCACAGAAGTGCAGTGTCACCTTTTTAGTATAAATACTTTCTACAGAAGTCAAAAGAAATACAAAAATTAGTCTCCAAAAATAACTGTGCAACATTTAAGACAGACAGCATGCTTCTTAAAGCCCAGTGTCTAAGCTACCTGTTGAAATATGGTTTGCCCTTCTTCTGTCTCAGCTGCCTGAGGGAATTCTGAAGCTTGGTCAGAACCAAATTCATTTGCATCTCTCACTTCCTGTAAACAAGTTCTCTCGCTTATTGATCCCAGTATTCGGTAGCAGTTCATGCCACAATGAGTCCTGCTGTAATATTTTTAGTATTGTATTAAAAGCCACGACTAGAAGAACACTTCCTAAACTCGCAACTAGATTTGAATTATTCGTGTCTGGCATTGCGTAAACATTTCTTTCAGTTCTTTTTGTTTGATTTCATTCATAGCTTCTGGTTCCGCAGGGCTCTTCTGGACCTTTGCCACAGCAAAATTAATCCCTTGAGTCAATCCTGCCTGTGTGATGTTAGCAACCTGGACCATGGAACTGCGGATTTTAGCAAAAGGAGATACAGCTCTGCTGCTGCTGCTGTCAGCTGGAGAAGGAGTCATGTGGAGTCCTGGCTCAAGGTTACCAGATACAGATCCTGGGCTTTTATGAGATTTAGTGAAGTCAGTCCCACCAACAGCTAGGAGCTCAGGATTTGGCTCAGAAGACTGTACATCCAACTTAGATGGCCTGGAAAGAGTGTCTCTGATAGGTTCAGCCTTGGTTTCTGCCTTCTTAGATGTATTATTGCTGGTTTGACTTATTACGTGATGGGGCTCTTGAGAACCAGCCTCAGCCTCCAAAACACCCGACATCTTATTTTGAGCATCGTGCACAAACCTCTGGCAGTACACATCAATAGGTTTCGCAAACTCCATCTCCACATTGTCAGCAGAAGCCATGGGTACGTCTTCACAGTCAGACCGGCCAGCCTGAGAGACATGGACCTCCGATGGAACATGAATGCTAATGTTCATGTCAGTGCTGCTGATAGACTGGGACCGACTGCCCAGCCGTGGGGCCGAGGCAATGATCCCACAGCTAGGCAGCACGTAGTCCGTCTGCCCAATGTTCTCCAGAGAGTCAGTCAGCTGGTTGTCCTCATCGGATTTGGAATTAGTCAGGAAGTCATCAGAGTGGAATGAATCATTATCCGATACTTCTGTATCGGATTCAGTGTGGACTTTAGTATCTACCACTGGATTCTCTAAAGTTTCAAGGCTGCTGTCTGATTTCCAAAGATTCACTTTCAAATTTGGTTTTAAAAAATTGACTTTAACTTCGGGTTTGGTAAAGCTGCCTAACTTCCGAAGATTGCTGATGTTCACATTGGATTTGGTTTGTTTCACTTTTTGATTGAGAGAGGAGAACTTGCTCAGTAAGTAATTCTTGCCTTGGGCCAGGGACCCTCTGTTCTGAGAGCGAATGCCAATGATGTCTTCATGAGGTTTACTGCTCTTCCTGGAAGACAAAGAAGAAGGTCTCTAGTGTACAACCAAGGCAGTCTCATCTATAAACACCAGGTATTTACCATCTTCCAGTCTATTTCCATCTTGGAGGTGGACATTTCACTTAAGTTCTCCTTCTCTTACATAATTGTACCCCCAGAAGCTAATCAAATTCAAATCAACAAAAACAAAGGAGGGCTGATGAGGAACAGTGGCCAAACAAGGGGCGAAGCGAGCTCCTGATGGCATTTTTAGTTGCCAATGAAACTGGATTTGAATTAGCTGTATTTATAACCCTGACTGTTAACGCTATACTCACTAGCTGGATTTAGCAAATACACAAGTTTTCAGGATCTGTAAAAAAGAACAAGATTTTCCAATTCCTACTCAACTGGGAAAAGAAGCTGAAATAGTAGCCCAATAATCAAATGCAGAAGAGTTATTGAAATACGCACCCTAACAGTTTTCACTTGACCATTTACAATTGTGCTACGCAACACATTTTCCAGTAGTTCAGTCTGAACTGGAAGGGTCCGAAAGAATGCAACAGATCACAGCTGAACTGGTAAAATATGCTACATTTCAGCTCATCCTCCTCTCTTATTTCTACTGCATTGGCCTTTGTAAGTGATGTCCTCACTTATCACCAGTATTTGTCGATAAAGGTTACTTCTGTTTAATTATAGAAAACTGACTTATTGGAGAAAATGATCTAAAAATTTTAGTAAGTACTTTTAATAATCAACTATGCTTTCATGTGTCCTCTTCTCTTAAGGGGCTTGCAAAACTAAAGCTTCTGTGCCATTCTAACACTTCGGAGTTCAGAAGTAACTTCAGCCACGTCTTCACACAAGACCTGTAACAAATCCATCTGGATTTGTTAAACACCCAGCTGCAGTGGAATCCAAGGCAGCTCTACACTTCACAGGTTGTCTTCTTACCACAGAAGCAGACTAAGTTCAGAGAGGAAAAAATTATATTTGACAAACTAATCATGAACCCTCTGATCTGCAGAATGTTACTTGCATTTGGTAGCGTGTATTGCCTGCAAGCACCCATGATCACGCTCTAACACTACCTGAAAGGAGGCTGTAGTGAGGTGAGGATCAGTCTCTTCTCCCACGTAACAAGCGATAGGACAAAAGGAAATGGCCTCAACTTGCCCAGGGGTGGTCTTGGTTGGATATTAGGAAAAATTTCTTCACTGAAAGGGCTGTCAAGCCCGGGCCCAGGCTGCCCAGGGCAGGGGTGGAGTCCCCATCCCTCAACGTGTTTAAAAGCCATGTCACTGTGGTGCTGAGGGACATGGTTTAGTGGTGACCTGCAAGTGCTGGGTTAATGGTTGAACTTGATGATCTTGAAGGTCTTTTCCAGCCTAAACAGTTTTATGACTCTACATACAAAATACTGTTCTTGCTTATAAGAATATTCTCACTTTTAGACAAGCACCTGCAGACAGTACTGGAAGCAGCAGACGGACTAACTCCTAGCACAGTAGCTAGTACAGACATTTCTTTCATGCGTCGCATATATGACTGTTACCACGTACTGTGAGCCACTGAGGAGAAGGCAGGAGCAGGACACAGAAGGTCGGAATCCTTTAAGTACTCACCTCTCCAGCTTTTTCTCAATAATGGGCACATCTAATCCCATTGCTTGCTTTGTGATTCTCAGCATTTCTGCAATGCACTGAAGAGTGTCTGAAAGCCAAATAGCAGCCTGTTAGACCCTTAAAAACCTTAAAAATCCCACATTCCAAGATCAAAAAAGTCCTAAGTCTAATTTTAATGTAATTCTGTATGGTTTTGTTTCACCCTGCAGAATAGTTGCACTCTACAAGTTGCAGTTCTGATCAATAATGAGAGTCTACTCTTCAAGCTTAAGCCCTAAATACTGGGTGTAAGTGAATCACTGCCACGACTCATTTCTAGAAGGAAGAGAAGCAATTATATTTATTCTAATCCTTGTTGACAAAACTCAGTGCTACAGGTAAGAACTGGTATTCTTCCCTTACTAATGTTCATTTAGTTTAGTTAACAAACAATAACATTAGGACATTGATGTCACTAAATCAATTCCTTCTGCTCTTCAGGAGCTGATTTTACGCTCATTTTATCAGGTTTTGGAGCAGTAAACACCTGGACATGGAAATGTCTCAATTCTAGAGAGATATTTTGCTTTAAAGCCACATCTGAAACTTACTTTTCTTTGTATTAAAACAGTAACATTCTAGAGTTGACAGGGAGCCACATACAGGGGTTTGTGTTGGTTTCCCACCCCACACAACTGCATTATATTAAAATTTATCCTTCTTCAGAAGTTTTTCTAAGAACAACGGGAAAGTGTTTCCTAGAGAAACACCCATATACTGAATACACTTTCCTGTATAAAACTGATCTATGAAACAAACCTTTTCCATCTTCTTCTGGGTTGCGTACCACAGCTCTGAGCGTGTGGAAATACCCACTCGTGTCTTTGTATTTGTAATGCAGCCTCATGCAAGAGAACTTGGGCTTGCCAAAGAGAGTAGGCTCAGGCCCTGGGAAATGAACCAGCAGATTAGAAATCTTTAACCAAGCACTGAAGGAGATACTGCAAAAACCAGACCTAAACATATGTGAGTGTTGACAGTCTTTCAGCATAAAAAGCTTCATGTTTTCTTTAGAGTGGGATGGACGTTTTAAATGGCAGATTTTCACAATAACTAAACAATCCCTTACTTGCAAAAGGCAATTAGACTATCTACTATAATCCAGCCCAATTTTTTGTTAAAGATCACCCTTTCAAACAGAAAAAAAAAATAGTCCTACACCTATTACATCCTCTCTTTTAGGGTACGCTCCTGCAAGGATTAAGGGGAAAACTAATACATTGCTTCCGCTTGGTAAATGTATAAATTTCAAGATGTAGACCAAGTACTTCAACTCTTTATATTTTATCTGTATCTTTAAACAGGCTTTTAGAAGTTGTTTTAGTCTAGATGTTTCAACCATATTCTGTACGTCTGGATGTACGTATCCACAATGTGCAAGTGAGAGAAACCTTTCCACTGAACTCGCAGAAACTGCATCTAGTGAAAGTTACAGTAAGGAGATGATGAAATTACTATGCATCGTGTAAGGGAGGATTAAACTCTAGTGCAGAGGGGACACACGCTGGGGGCAACAAAAATTGCCCTCCCTTTTCTCTCTCTGAAACACCTTTTTCACCTGTAAAGTCAAAGATACCACATCTTGAATATTCTTCAGTGGAAAATGCTGGATTTAGCCTGCAGATGGTACATTCTTGAGTCAATAAATAAGCTAAATCAGCATAACAAGGTGATTTCACAATAGCACGTCTCTTATCAGACCTTGATAAAGAAGAGTTTTAAAAAGCTATGAATCAGACCTGAAGTACAGCTCAGAACCAGCGGCAGTATTTGGATTGAAGAAAGAGTGCGCTGAACGCACAAACCTGGGATTCATTCTAGAAGCTGGTCGAATTGTTACTGTCATTTGATAAATAATGACATTTGTTTTGATGAATCCATGGGTTTACAAGTTTGAGAAGGAAATTTTTACAACCCCACCAGTGACCAAAGCTTCCATTTCAAGCAGTATGAAGAGACAGGACTGTGAGAGAACAGACTCAACTCTGGCACCCGTTATCAGCAAGAAAGCACGTTTCTAGCTCCAGTGGACTACACGAGATACATGCAATACGCTGAGCCTTGCTGGAGCAACATGTCTGGAGGATGCTTTGACAAGTGCTGTTAAGAGCATTCAGGAAATATATACAGCAACTACATTCTTACCTATTTCTATTTTTTCCAGAGCTTCAAGACCTAACCTTTGGTACTGATTCACCTTGTCGATTTCATCATCATAACTAGAAAAAAAAAATAAAATCAGAATTTAATGTTTCATACTGATTTAAAAGAAAGCTACTAGAAATAAACTACACATAGTAAGAGAAAGCAGTAACTTACTAGGCCACATAGTAGGCTGAATTAGAAAGTAACAGCAGAACATCCACGTCCTTGTGAGTAGCATCAATGAGACTAAGGAAGGGAAGAAGAAAAATGAGTACATGGGAGAAGGTTTTATTTGTACCACTCTAACCCATCCCCAGCACATTTTAGGGACACTTTTACAACTGAAGGCACATTACAACAAGAGGTTTCAATGATGGGATGTTGTCTTGTGTGACGCTGCTCCTTTCTTTATAACCACTGAAAAACCAAGTTGGGTGAGACACTTCGCAAGCAAAAACAGGATGTGTCATTAGACTGACCCCACAGTAAGTGGATCAATGTAAGCAACGTTCTCTCTCAAACCTGAAGTTACCTAATAGCCCAAGTAGGCCAGCAGCAGGTCCAAAAATAAATAAAACACCCACAAGCTATTAAAAATGGAAAAAAAAAAAACTGACTCAGTTAAGGCGATGAGTCCATGCATTGAATGGCTCTCAACATCCTGCTTGCCATTTTTAGATGCTGAAGTTTAACCTGCAGAAGATCTAACCATTGTTTTCCTTTTACAAGTCAGTGAACTCTGAACTTGATAAGGAGACATCAGTGAAGTCAGCGCTTATGCTCACTACTTTTCATGAAGAGAAAGCAAGGCTTTGCTATAACTGACTCAGTACTCCAGAACTTAACCTGATCAGACATGGCTTTGAAGTCAAGTTATCCTTTCTCTATTAAGCCATAAGGAACAACAGCTCCTCAAACAGCCCCTTCTAGAACTAAGGGTGGTTAAAAGTTCTCTTCACGGTGCCTACATTTTGTCAATGTTAACTGAATACATGCATTTCCAGGTGGTGAATTAAGGCCCCTCCAGCACATACCATTTTTATGGAACTTTGGGAAAAGCACATGTTTAGAGGACCTTTTCTTTCACAATCACAAGTATTCAATCCCTTCAAGGACTCTTGTCCTTCTATATTACTGCAAACTTGTATTCTGTTAACACATCAGCTACCAAAATTATTTAACATCAATAGTAATTGACAGAGGTGTCAGTGGCAGCTGATCAGTTGTGGCTTTTTTTTTTTCAACAAACCTTGGATCACAGTCAATAAGTGCCCATCCTCCATGGAATTTTTCATCATCTGGTAAGAGCAGTTTCATGTAGCTCTGCAACAGCTGGCTGATCAACTCCTGGTGGCTCCTCAGGCTCTCCTTGTGTAGGGCTTCATGTTCTTTCTCTTTTGTAAATATGGAGTAAAGATCTTCTGTTACAGGGATACCCTGCATCAAATCTAAAGAAAACCCACAAGATAACAAACAATACACCAACAGTTAGAAGTGACATACAGCAATAGTCAATTTGTAAATTCCTTCTAAATGTTTCCTATTTGAAGATACTCTTGAAAACGGTTATTCTTTCCCAATATTGTCTGAAACTAAGGACTCAACAGGTGTAACAATTTCTCTCAGTGAAAAGCAAGATTTAACTCACCATTGCGAGAAACACTTGCTACACAAATTTAACTTTGTCTAAAAAAGAGAGCTGTTGTAAGATGGTCAATGCTAAAATGAAGTTAGGACCAAGTTCTACAGTGTGCTACACTGAATGTAATCCCTTTGAGTGTTGTCCAAATGCAGAATGACTGTTCCATGTGATGTCCACTACATAGACATGAATATCATACATGCTCAAAGTGTGTAGCAGTCAGATAAAGGCAAGATGATTTTAATAAGCTTCTCTAAATACCGTAGTGTAGCTGGAATTGTGTTCTTACCTATGACTGCTTGCCTGTAAGCATCCCTGAAGCGATTCAAGTAGTATCTGTTTGCAGAATTAACCCCATCCTTCATCACCCCTGCCAGTTTTCTTTCACCAGTCCTTGTGAAGTCACCCTGTTACACAGAATATGCAAATCAGGATTTGCAACTCTGCAGTTGAGGTCCCAGCTCAAAAGCTCTGGGCATTCTGAAATTTAGAACTGAATAGATGACAACTCAGAAATTATGTTCAGGTAACGATTTCATATAGAAGCTGAAAATACTGAGTTTCAAAGAGCACCTACTTCTCATGGCATTGTCTGACTCTGTGGACAATCTCGTGCTTTGATTCTATATGAAGTCCTAATGGAAAACAGTGTCTGGACATATATTGCCAGCTTAAAGCCTAATTTTTACAACATCTGCCACTGGGATGCTTGAATACCTAAAAAACCCACCTTGGTTTTTGGCCTTTAATGTAAAAGGAACGCTACTGCAACAATGCAAAAGGCAGGGCCTTACTGAAAAGTGCTTGTTGTCTTCTCTGCTCCTGCTACCAAAACAAGACAAACATAGCATACTGAAGGAGAATAGTACATATCCTCACAAGCCCAGAAACAAAAGAAAGTTTCTAGGCCAGGGAAGGCTTAGAATTTGAATAAAATTTAGCTTTGGTAGTTATACTTCATTAGAAGAATCTATTTTCAGAGACACTCTGAACACTGGCACAGAGCAGTTCTAAAAGCCACGCCAACTACTATGATGAACACAGTATGTTTCACTTTCAAATTAAAAGAAATTTCTGAAAACAAATTTAACTGAAAATAAGTTTAATCCACAAACCTGACCAGTGAGTAATCTTCAAGCAGAATGCCTGAAAATTTAGATCTATAAATTGAGTTCTGTGCTTCGGACTTGAAGTTAAATATTCATCATCAAGTGTGTCAGATTTTTTTTTTTAAAGAGTAATAGACTAATCAAAAGTTCAGTAGAGAGATTTTTAAAACAGGTTTAAGTGTTAAGCTTAATGTTTTTTCCAATGCCAAATGCCAGGAATACCAAAAATCACTCTACCAGTGACTTATACATACAGAAAGTAGCTCAAATTCTATGACTTTTCTAAGGAGCAGGAGTGAACAGTAAAATTTCATACCTGATTTCTCCTCTTGGCAGACAGACTGCATCACAACTAATTAAGGAATGTCTTTAGATAATATAGGTACTTAATATCACCCTACTACTTATGTATCCTCAGCTTCAGCCCTTCAGAGTATTTTTTAAAGTACTATAACTGCTTCAAAGTACTATAACCATGTTTAAATTTAAGTAGAAGTAATGCTTAATACAGAATCATAAACTCTTAGCTCAGGTATGCTTTGTATCTAGCTGGGAAACAAACAGAAGGAAGTTAAAACACAGCCAGCACTGCCACAGGACACCTGGACACTCAGGTCTTCTCCAACTCACACTAAGTGTGATACCAACGACTCTTCTGTCGAAAGGCCTCGTATCTCTTCAAGAAGAAAACATGCAGAATATTTGGCTAACTTTGTTACACATACAACAGTTCTCCCCTGGATATAAAACCTGGAACGTAACATACCACTCATCAAAACAGGTAAAACTCTTCACCCTTTACCTTTAAGGCTGCTGTGCCAGCATACTGCCGGCTGATGGCATCTCCATTGTTCGCCCATATTATCTGGTAGATTCTATTGCATTTGACTGGCAAAGGTTGCTCTGGTGGCATCACACCCAGTTTTTTGAGCTGGAATATGACATACACATTAATAAAAGATTCAAGATCAAAAAAAAATTCTCAATAGCAGAGCTTGAGAAAGAAAATGAGAACACTTGCCAAGCATTTAATTGTTACATTTTGTATGACCAGAAAAAGGAACCCATTCTGCTAAAAGAGCATCCAACTCCAAGATAGACTTTAGTCCTTCAACATCTCTTTTGGTGGAAGGTGTTTTGTTTTTAAAATTACTGCATAACTTTAATTAAATGACTAAATCCAAACAAGAAAATCCTCTCCAAGATGTGAATAGTCATCTCCTTTATGAAAGCAGAGACCAGGCATCACTGTTTTAGAGTGATTCCAAGTTATTTTAATTGGACGTATAACTTTCCACTTCACAGCTCTCCAAGTAGTTTGCAACTCTTCAGGAGAGGTTGGTTTAGCATTTTTCAAACCCACAGATTTCCCTGTGCATAACAATTAAGTTCTGAGGCACTCAATGCTTGAAAAACTCCAGCAGTTATACATGCCTGCTGTTCCATGACCACTCTTGCAATAGCAGCCTGCACAACATTGGTACGATCCAGGCAGTCCATGCAGTTAACTCGAAAAATTCCTTCCTGTTTACAAATCACACCAGCTTGGTCAACCCTTTCAAGAGAAAAACAGAGTAAAAGCGTACTGAGACACCTACAATCCAGTGGAATTCCTCAGCTTCTACAATGAGTAGACAACTGTACACATGGAGTGTAACAACATCCAGAGTTGTACTCATCACCCCAGCCACACCTCGCTCAGAATTAGTGACTCTTGTTCCCATCTACCCTCCTCTTTAGTCCAGGCTAGATAGAACCTACATCTGATTGGGGCCATAAACTTGACATGCAATCAGATGTCGAATTCATGCATTTGCAATATGAGCTTTCAAGAGAAAAAGCATTGACTTTCATAACCACAAAAGTAAAAAATGACAACGGCAACACCTCACCCACAAAATACATTGAGCAATACGCAGTAATTGATTGGAGACTGCAGCCCTGCTCGTTACCAAAACACATGAGCTTTCACCAGTACGAACTAAAGGTCAAACATGACGACTGTTTTCAGTAGCAAGGCTGGTGTTCTAGGGCTCCTGGGTCAAGCATTACACATTAAATATAAGCAACCCTAGAAGTGTGAAATGCAGTAAGACTTCTGCAGAAAGCAGCATCCGAGAATTTTTGCTGTTACTTGTGTAGAACAATAATAAACTCTGAACACAAACTGACACACAAGCTGGGCACCAAGAGAGGAATATAAAACATACCAGTTATGACAAACATCAAGGCCTCTATGTACTATCTTTTTCTCCAAATACTTCATACTAGTCTAGAAACAGTTAAGTACCTACCAGCACCACTTCATGTCAAGAATAATATCATGAATGGCATCAGTCAGTGTTTGAACATTTTCAAACTTCATTCCTCGGCTAAAATAAAGAATTTCACAGACGTTAGTTTGAACTAGAGTAATGGTTTTTCTTTATTTTATCTATAATGCTAACAAAAGATAGTGGTTTTGGCTAAGTGGGAGGGAGACATTCTATCCATCCATAAACTCTAAATAGCAGCCAAGAATCAGAACTATTTTAAAGTACAGTCCAATATCTAAATCCAAGGCAAGAGGTTCAGATCTGAATTCTCAAGAATTTGCATTCTTGAATGCTGCTTGCATAAGAAAGAACAAGCGTGCAGCTATTCAGGCACGTGCAACATTCTGCTCTCATTTTGGGCACAGTCTCAACAGAAGTGACCACTACAGATTTAAAATTGCTAAAGCGATGGCCTGCCCTGTTCTACCAGTGATTCTACAGAGAAAACATCCCCAACCCCACTGGCTTGTTCTCGGTATTGTTCTCTATTCAGTCATGCTCACAGTGCAAAAACAAACAGTCCTGGTCACTACAGCAGCTCTTAGGAGAAAAGCAAGCAAACAAAAATGACAGCTTGATTTGATACTCCTTTGTTTAAACAATTCAGGATGTCAACAGTCCTACAGAAAAGAAGCCTTGAAAGCCATTACTATTTTGAGGTTTTTCCCCTTTTCCCTCCCCCTCTCTGACAATATCTACTAATGACATACTTCTTCGGCCAGTAATGCTTTCCCCAGGCCAGATGCAATCCCTAGATTAAGTTAGGAAATTAAAATTAAAGCAGTTTTTAGACCACATATTTGTACACAAATGCAGCCTGCTTGAGGGAAGCACGAGGAATGCACGCCTGTGTGACAGATCACACGCTCGGGCATGTGAACACCGCATTAGGCCAGGCCAACAGCAGAGTGGAGCCATGAAAACAGCAGCTGTTTTACACTGATCCTGAAAGAACCCATGATCATAGAAACAGGCAAGAGAAACAGGAGGATGGCTTGTAGTGAAGCCTTAAGAGCAGAATTCTACATGGTTTGAAAAGCAGGTCAGGCACAGCTTTACATTCATAGCATGTTTAAGGAAACTCTCTTACTGACAACGTGTAACAACTTCTAAGCTTTGCCAAAGAAATAACTGCATATTTAACAAGTCAGGGGCACAAGATCAAACAGCAGTGCTTGGTTACCCAAACCTGAACTTCTACAGTCCCTTAGTTTCCAAGATGTATCCTTCCTATTTAAAAGAAGAGCGTTTCATGCAGAAGTAGAAATAATAATGGCTTTTCTCCTCCCTGCTACTCTCCTTTCATGCTAATAAAAAAGATGCAAAGTGACATTTTTAAAAGGTTTCTTACCAGTGCTCATGGAAATCAAATGAAACGTAGGTCAGATTTGCATTGTTGTACAGCAGAACTTGTTTAAGGTAAGCATCTCCAATAATCTTCTCTCTGCCTGTCTGATCCACCAAATTAATAATAACCTGTCCAAAAGTTTAATTAATTAACACTTGGCATCTGCTACACGGCTTGCCTAGATATATACTATGGAAGAACAAATCGCTCAAGAGTTAAAAGACTTGTAGGTAATCTTGCTGATGTTACAATCTGTTCTAGATTGTACACAAGATCAAATAAGCTCCAAGCTACCTGCCTACCTGAATTTTAATACAGAGAAGCTCTGAACTCACAGGACAGGTACACAAAAGTGCAGCTTACACGTTTCTGTAAGTTAATGCTTTTTTTTAGAGATCACTTACAAGAATATTTGAAGAATTTAGTAAAATCCTATTTATGTACCACCCTTCCCATTGCCAATAAGCTTCTAAAAACCACAACCCGTTTAACCAAGAAGAAAAACTAAAAACCTTAACTTTCACACCTGCATTTTCATGAGATGACCTATCATGTACTACTTTATCACTACTTTATCATGTAGTATTTTATCATGTACTCACCTGCTTTTTGTAATTTTTCAGCTGTTCTTCAAAATGTGCACGGAAACAGGACACGGTTTCATTTTCACCTACGAGGCAGAGCAGTGTTAGAAACAGCCTGTTCAGCAAAGTCCTGTTTGAAGTATTAAATCACGCCCAAATCTATATTCTGTGAAGCCATGTGCTGGTTTTGGCTGAGATAAAGCTAATTTCCTTCAGGGTAGCTACTATGAGGCTATGTTTGGATAGCTTTGCTTAAAGTACTTAGACACACAACATTTTGTACAGAATTACTTTCAAAAGGTTTTTCACCTATTTGCTCAACTTCAGCATTGTTCTTCTATAGCCTACAGGAAACACCATTCTTAAGTTTTGCTTTTTGTGCAGAGTAGACTGAACTTTTAATAAGCCTGTTTAATCCTTACAGATATGTACCACACACTCACATAAACATCTCTTCCAAAAGAAAAATGCTTATCTTTATTTTGCTTTTTTTTTTTGAAAAAGCAAACTGAAGCACAAGAAAGGTTTGCAAATTGTGAAGAAGGACATGCAGGACAAGGATAATACTAAAAAAAGTGTTATCCAGTTCTCCTAGAGGAGAAAACTACTTGTAACCAATCCTAAAAACACTATTAAGTTGATTCAAGGCCCCACTGATTCCTCCAAGTCTCAATTCCTACCTGTACATCTATCAAATTAAATGCAATTCGTCAATATCTTTTGAAACAAATCCTATTAGAAAAAGAGATGAATAAAAAAACCTGCTCAGCTCTATAAAGAGATGTCACAGCACAAGCTTTCAGTTGGAACTAACCAAGTGTTGCTTCCAAATATTTGAGGGAGACAGGGATTGAGAAGTGTTTCCTTTTAAATTCATAAAGTCAGGAAAATAAAATTTCCATGATGTGGCAACAAGTCTTCGTCTCCAGTAGTGTCATGGTTATTTGGTTTAAAAGTCACAAGAAACCCAAATCTATTGATGCATCTTCAGTAAGTTTGCCATGATACTGCTTGTCAACTTAAAATTGTGTGCTTTGCCCAAGTTCCTAAGCAAGCTCAAAGGCCCATTTTTCCAGGCCTTACTCAAGACACAGGAAAACAGTCCTTTAACTTTTCAACATCGCAGCTCCCCTCAAAGAGCAAATTTCTTTATTCCAGCTCTAAAAGTAGTCCTCAGTGGCAGAAGACCTGGCCTGCTAATGCTAGAGGAGAATGTGGATCCAACACACAACTTCATCTTGCAGAAGTACATACCCATGATCTAGGATGCCAGTCAAACCAATCCAGTGGCAGTCTGATTACAGATCAGATCATGAACATACTAGCTGCCTTCTAAGAAAAGTTTCTCCTTTACAATACTTAACCTAGAGAAGATTCTGTTGGCCTCTACCTGTTAAGAAAGCGCAAGCTCTGAATACCTAGCTCATGCAAGCATCCAGATTTGCTACAGTCTTGTCAATATTCATACATGTTCTAGCTTTCACATTATCTTTGAGTGGAAAATGAAGCACTTCAGATCTCACAAAGCCCACTAGATCACAGAATGGTTTGGGTTGGAAGGGACCTCAAAAGAACATCTAGTTCGAAACCCCCTGCCATGGGTAGGGAACACCTCCCACTAGAGCAGGTTGCTCAAAGCCCCATCCAAACTGGTTCTGAACACACTCAGTCATGGAGCATCCACAGCTTCCTTGGGCAACCTGTGCTAGTGTCTCACCACCCTCAGGTAACTTCTTCCTCATTTCTGATCTAAATCTACCCTCTTTCAGCGTAGATAGTACTTCATTTCAGAGAAGGCAAAAGCACATTACAAAACTGTTTTATATTAAATGTCTGTTTTCCAACATTGAAATAGCAGTTCTTGAAGCAGAAGGAACTTCAGCATAAGTTAACTTCGTAGACAAAAGATATTTATATGACAATGTCTAAGTAGGTTCTCAAGAGAGAAAACTAAATTGTCTCCCATCCCAGCCCAGAAATGCATAAGACTAGGCATAAGACTAGACATAAAACAAGTACTTCATTAAATACTGAAATTCAAGTCCTGTTGGAATTTACAATGGCCAAGAAATTGGAGCTCTGCAGAATTGCAATTAGAGTAGGAGTTAATTGGAGTCAAGTCATTACTGTTATTCCTGGCTTCTAGTAAGTGCCACTGAAAGACTAGTAGTAAAGCAACACTCCAACAATCCTTTTTCTAAGGGAACTCTGATCCTTAGGTATTCCACTCAAACACTTACTCTTGTCCAGTCGGGGCCGTGGGTTATATCTATACCCAACTTGGCTCCAGAAAACGGGCACAGAGCCTCTTGTTTGTATAAATGACAGAGTATGATTATGAACGTGAATCAGTTGCTCCGTCTCAACATAATTTGCCACATTGCCATTTTTATCAACACCTCTTCGTTTATACCGCATTCCTAGAAGAAATGAGAATGATTAATTCATATTTAAGTGTTAGTCTTAAACATTAATAAGTTTGTTACCGTTTTTGACCATGGTAACACCATGGTTCTATCCCAAATCCATGATCAATGGTAAAATTCACTCCTATCCTAGTCTGATTCCCCAAAGCTGTATTGACTCTATGGCTAAAGGTCTTTTTAACGATACACCATGAGCAGCAGAAAATAACTTGACAGGGCAAGGCAGTCTACTGGTACTATAAAGTCACAGATATATCTAGTCCACCTTAAAGGACAAATTACTTCCTGGTCTGTCGAGTTCAGCAGAAAGTTTTACTTTAGTGCTTGATAATTTCCATTAACCTAAAGGCCACTTCTACTAACAGATGCTCCACTTCTAAGAGATCCCACAAGCAGCCCAAGATTTGCATGTTCCACAAAGCAGAATACTTCCCCACCCTTGTTTTAACCTGTATATCTAATTTTGCAAATTAAGAACAGATACTGCTCTTCTGACAGATGATTAAGCAGAACAGGTAGGTGCTTGCATATGGAGGTTTGTATATCCTCTACTCAAAGGAGAGCATATCACTATTTCAGAAGGGATGCAAGTGGTAGCAAGGGATGAGGAAGGACTAAGTAAAAAGGGTTGAAGAAAGACTCAAGGTCATGGTTTATAGCATGGAAATTCCGTTCCACAAAATCAACAAGTCTGTTCCAAGTCCTGAAGTAGCGCTGGATCAAACCTTTGGACTGAACCTCAACAGCACTAGCTAAGGACTATGGGAGAGAAGGGAAGAGGTTACAAATAGGGAAGTGAAAGGATGTAAAATACCTATCACAGGGACCTTTATAGGGGCCAAAATGTCCAAGCAGTATTACAGCTTTTAATCAGACAGAGGCTTTTAGACTGAAGCATCAGACACCCTTTACTGACATCCTGCCACTAACAGTGGCCCTTACACCAAAATCCAAGCTCATTGCACAGGAAACTTCAGCTCCCTTACTTTTGATATCTCAGCTTTTATAGACACTAGGCTCTTACTCTTAGGAGCAGCTGTCTTCCTTTATCTCATGATACCTGTCCTTAAGGTCTTGGGCATGTTAAATTAGCACGTTTGGTTGATTTGTTTATGATTTAAAAAAACCTAAACAAGCTGCCTGACAAATAACCAGCACATTTAATGCAGAAGTATCCTAGGCCCTCAAATCAGTATATCCGCCGGGTTTTTTTTAGGGGAGGATTTTTTTAACTACAGTATTTCAGAAAGTTTGAACTCTTGGCTAGATACTAGATACTACCCTGAAACCTTCAAGTATTTACTGTGAGTTGTTCTGACAAATGATTGTCCTGGGAACTGAATTAAATGCATTAAAGTGAGCTGTAGTACAAAGGCCAGTCCCAGGTGAGGTAAGCTCCCCAGGTGGTTTGGTTTTTTTTCCTCCTTTTGACTTGTTAAAAACCTGACTGTGTAGGAAAGGAGTTGGACATTGTGGAGAATATCTTCAAAATCTGAAAGAGTGGAAAGGCTTAAAGTTGAACAGGACCTATTAAAGTGATTCAGTCTTTCTGTCTATGCTCCTAAGGACAAGGAATAGTTTTTTGTTTGCCTTGCTACTATTAGAATAAGCCAAAGTGGAAAACCAAAGCATGATCCTTATTTCACACTCTGGCCCTACATAAACACCTCTTGGGACACAGGCATGCAGACACACACATGCCTTTTCAAGTCTATTCAGCCACTGTAAAAGCCCACAAAGACCGACCTTTGAAAATTTAACTCCCACCCAGGCCTACTGAAATGTATCAGGACAGATCCGTACACGAGATCCTAATCAAGGTGTTCTTTGCAAAGATGGAACTTTCTCAGAAGTGTGACCTCCAAAGATGCATTCAGTGCTCAAGAGAGGATTAGTGAAGCTCACATAGTAACCACTCGAAGTAACAGCTGTGTAGTGCTGGATGCACTACAGCCTTTTCTTTGCCTCCTAGAAGCAGGAAAGGCTGCAGCACATACTTTGACAAGAGCTGACCATCTGCTGAACATCGCACCCTTCAAGCTTCATCTTCTAGAACCCTCTCCAGTGCTCAGGAATAATCCCAGTACCTTGAACTATGTTTGCCTACCAGCTCTGTGCCGACTCCGGCGTGAAATAAGTGCCACCAGAAATGTCGGATGAATGTCATCTACACAAGTTGATTCCTGAGGAGGAGTTTCAGGACTGCTCTTATCATCATCAGAAGATTCACTATAGTTTACTACCAGTTCTTCAATTTGCACAAATCCTTGTATGATGGGTATAATCCAGAAGTCCACTTCAGCATTCTGAAGGTTACAAAAAACATTTACATTCCTGTTGGTTCTACATTACCTACAATTACTTCTGCCATTTCTCATGCTTATAAACAGTTGCTTCGCATGCTTTTCATGTTTTAAGAAATTTTTGCCCGTATCTTTGTCATATTTCTGTAA
Organism: Eurystomus gularis; assembly: GCA_013400335.1. NCBI lineage: Eukaryota > Metazoa > Chordata > Aves > Coraciiformes > Coraciidae > Eurystomus > Eurystomus gularis. The sequence continues at coordinate 337,204 of VZZY01025984.1, read as the reverse complement.
GAGGTACCACATCTTTCCTCCATTAGTCATAGGGCTTTTCAATCAGGAGGAAGAAAGCAAGCAATCTAAGATTCTTCTGTGGAGATGAAGCAAGCTGCAAAAAGGAAAGGCCAAAAGCCCTGCTCTACTCCCAGTTATCTAGGGACAGAGGAAAACCCTACATTATTTAAAAAGCTTCTTTCCCAGTTTCCCTAAAGAGGGTTTTCAATATGATGTTGCATCTGATATTTAAGCACATAGAAGCTTCAAGTAGTAACTTCTCATGTCAAAGACCAGGATAGTCAGTTCCAATACAGCAGGAAATACAGGTAATTTATTACCTAGTTTCTGCTTTAAGGTAGTTTTACAACAACTGTGTGGACATATATTACATTCATATAGGTAGGCAGATAAAAATATAAAAGTGTAACCTCGTTAGCCTGTTTTCAGCAAAATATATTAGCAGAAACTTTACATAGGCCAACTGAGCCCCCAAGCCAGTTGGTTCAGGACTCTGCACATTAGTGCTTTCTCACCCTAAAACCTCAGTTTCTTAGACTTGAGATTCAAATTCCCAAATTCAAGGTTATCCATTTATATCTTATAATATGAAAAATACAACTAGTTATACTCCTGCATTATACACAGCTTTTCACAGACCATCTAGGTCTACCCTGCTCTGACTCCATAACCATAACCAAGAGAGATGCAGGATATAACATGTCCTAAGAACCTAAGACTTGAACTAAACCAGCATATAGTAGTTAGTAACTCAGTCCATCTACAAGGTTAATTTAAAATGAAGGGAGATCATATATTGAAAAAAGTGTGGTTGTCTGTTTCTTTATGTGGTCATTAGCCAGGAAAATGCTTTAGGTACTCTGAATAGCTGTTCAGAATAACTCATTCTATACTATTGTTACATTAATCATCCACTCTATTCAAGGAAAAATTCCTCACTTAGGAAGACAAAAGAAAAAATCTTGCCTCAAGAAAACTTTGGAATTCAGACTTTTTCTTTCCTGGCTCCTCCTTATCAAGTTCAGCTCTGTTCAGGGATAATCCACTTGTGAAGTGGATTAAGTTTACCTTCAGAAAGTTTACCTTACATCTTAAGCTTACCTTCAGAAATCTACAACCATATCCCACATGAAGTTGTTATTCAATGCTTTATTGTAACAAAATTTTAAATTCAGTTGATGTTCATTTATTAGCAAAGATCACAAGCTAACTAGAAGGCTGCTGGAAGGCTGGTTGGGCAAGGAAGGTAATGCCAGCTGCTCAGCTTCAGAAGGCACAGCCCTGACCTGTCTGCCAAGCAGGTTTTAAAGTAAACTTCTATAAGGCCTTAAGTAAACATTCCGACTAAAACTAAAGAACGGTTCTCATAATACACATGTCATTGTCAGAAATAAGACTCACATCAATGCTGATGAGATCTTCAATCATGTGCTTGTTCCAAAAGAATCTGTCATCAACCTGTTCAAAACAAAAAGGGCAGGTTTTGCAGTATTTTAATTAAGGTTAGGCACCAGTTAAGGGAAAGACACCAGTTGTTAATCACTACAACTCTGCACACAAGTCTAGCGTTCACTGCTTTTGAATACAGCTCAGTGCAAGACATGCTGCTGGAGGCTTTTGTTTCATTTTCTTGCACTGAAGCTGGTTACAGGGCAAGAGCTTCAGTTGCTGTAGATTATACCAGAGAACGTGACCAGGCGAGTCTGGAGCACATATTATTTAGCAGCACATAGCCCTGAAGGAAGAAAAAAAAAGCACCACACAAAAACCCCACAACTTACTTTTCGCCACAGCGGTAAGTTAGTTTTCTCACATGCACTCTGCCTCTGCACAGAATTTGTTAGGTCATAGGTCAGGCTGTAGTAAAAAGAGTCTGAATCCATGAACATTTTGAACAACTCCTCCAATAACCTCTTCTCCAGCTTCTCTTTCTCTTTGCTTTCTTTAATCTGAAAGATAAGTAACGGCTTTCTCATATCTTTGACTGAAAGACTCCAGCCATACTTGCTAAACGCCATTTCTAATGTGGTAGGACAACTCTTTTCCCATTGAGGAGCAGAACCTTAACATTCCTAGCAGAGATAAACAAGGGACTACATCTTCCAAATATTATACTATTACTTTTAAAAGCAGTAAGAGCATTCAAAGCAGCCAGGCTCTGAAACTTTTGGAGCTTACATTCAAGCAGTATGTTTCCATCTCAAGAGCTTCTAAGAGTATTGCATCTACCTGGGCTAATTTTAATAAATATCGCTTGGACTTCCTAATCCAAGATATTGTGTTAAAAGCATTTTGATAAGATTGCACGGGGTTCTCTGAGGAGCTGTGCACTACATTTTGTCTCCAATTCTATATTACAGGAGAGATGCATATGCAGAGCAATTTGTAGCTCAAAATCCCACTACAAGCTAATCCTGGTAAGAAGCTGCTATATTGGTAATTTCTGCTGAAATTACACAGTTACAAGAGAGTCAGTTAAATAAAAAAATTAAACTGAATCTCAAGACGGTAGTTGCACATTCTATGGTTTTTCACTAGTTCTCTTTTTAGGTCTTAGTACTCCCTTTGATCATACACCACAAGCTTTGAATTATCAACTAAACATTTGGGAAAAAAAACAAACAAGAAAACAGTAGAAAGCTTTACCTTCTTTTTATTTGGAGCAGATACATTCGATTTAATTTGAGTAAGAGTCTTCAGCAGAAATTTTGTGTCATCTGGGGACTGCGTAATCTTCTCTGGCTTGTTTATCCCAAAATGGTGCTTTTTACAAAGCTAAATAATGACATTGAATTAAAGCCAATACTTAAATACTCTTTTAAAAGCTCAAGGAAATTTCCAAGTCTACAAAAGCAAGACCGCAATGTCCACAACCCTAAAGGAGACACCCAAATACAGGGAGAACATGCAGGCTTCCATCTACAGCCTTTTTTATAAAAAGGCATTTTCTCCTGTGACTGTGAGAATTTCTGCCTCAGTTTGACACAACTTTAGTATCCAGACCCGCCACAACTTCTCACCCAAATTGGTGTGATTTAGTATTACTCACTTGCATTGTTTTTCCTTTATCCATTCTCTTTCGGAAAAATTTCTGCAACATTCAAAGTAAGGGTTTCCCTTGAGGCCAAGTTATAGAATTAAGATTCCAGAACAGGATGGAAGCAAGAGCATCCAAAAATATGTAATTTATATTTTTATATATTGCATTTTCATATATATATATACACACATACACACACTCTCTCCTGAATCAGAGGGCAAAGATATGAGAGCTTCTTCCCCCAAAAATACACATGTAGTCCTAACTTAGAGGTATTCAGTGATAACTTCAGGAAAAAGAGTTGAAGTGCTTGCAAGAGGGCACTGCAAACCTGAGTTCTTCTACAGGTTTCTAGGCACAGAAGCACTGAGTGGATGGGGTACGTTCTTGCCTACGTCACTAATAACAGGAAGGTATTATTACATCTAGGTTTCAAGTCACATTCCTGTATCCCAGACCCTGGAATGTTCTAATGCCCAGACTCTAAAGAAGTGCTCAACAGCTCTTCATGCTCCTAGAGTTCCAAAGCTTTGGAGATTCCACGTTACTCTTTCCCTCCTCAGGGAAGGTTCTCATGCTGTCATACAGGCATCATAGAGGCTATCAGAGTCATCCTGACCCTCATCATCATCCCCCTCCCTGCCACACACACTGAAAGAAACCTGAAGACAGAATTGTTCTCACAACAGCCTAGTAACCACAGTGCACATCATCTTAGAGTACTAGGATTTACTGAAAGTCTTACCATTCTAGTCATTAAAAGGTAATCAGGAGTTGGTTGATTTGGTTTTTTGTTGTGGTTGGTTTTTTGTTTGGTTTTGAAGCAAAAAAACCAAGGTTCCTACCCCCGTCTACAGCTTTGTCCCTTCAGATCACTCCAGTGGATTCAGTTCTGCTCTCAAATGATCCGTTGCTCAATTCCACTAATAAAACTTAGTTCTTCTGTGGTGTTTTCAAGGGTCTCCATGAAATTTGGGTATAATTTTATTGTACTTTCCCTCCCTAACAGATCTGGTGACTTCTATATAAAAACCAAAAACTTAAATACTGGTTTTTTTATTAAAAAGCATAAAGTATTCAATATATCTGTTTTTCCCAGCTTATACAGATAAGAGGATGTATTTAACTACTATTTCCACATTTGAATTTCACTGAAGCAGAAGAAGGGAAGTCAGAATTCACTGAGGACAGTCATACCTCCAATTCCAGATCCTGAGGTTCCGTTTCAGAAAGCGGAATCACTGCAATCTTTGTTATTTTGTAGACCTCATGGTCTCCTGGAAGCTTGCCAATCAATGCTTTCTGACGAATTAGAAGTAGCCACCATGGTAAATCTGGAAAAAGATTAGTAGATGCTTTGATTTGTCTGCCAGGCATTTACTTTGATTAGTCTTCTAGAAGCTTCTCCACAGTGTAAAACCCCTGCCAGGAACCCTCGGACTAGAAGACTCCAGTGAATGATGATTCGCTATTGCTGTTTTGTTGTTATGCCTCGCAATTTTAAAAAACTCTAAAAACCAATATTTATTCCGTCTCTAATATAGTAAGAGCATTAACTATTTCATAAACTCACTCAGAGGTAGAGCTACCACTGCCCAGTTGCTATAGATGAAGCAATCTCTAGGATGATGCACATTCCCACGTCACTAATTGCAGTATAATTTGAAAACAGCTGGAGCTCAGGCAGCAAACTAAGATTTCCCCTTTGCTGTTGTAAACACAACAGAAGGTACAAACAAGACAGACGCAGGTAACACCACTTATAAGATTCATGAGTGAAGAAATCTGGTGAGCAGACATGGACTACATCATGAAGCAGCTCGTCTCTATTTCAGTCTTCACAGCATCATTCCTGGAGTATGTGCATTTAAGTGGTGTCAGAAGTAACGAACCAGAGATTACTGAAAATATTGCTGACAAGTGCATTTCACAAACACCTTCGATCTACATTTGTAATTATAGTTTCAACACTTTAAAGAGACAGGGAAACAGAATAACAAACATTCCCACTGACTGCTGAACAGCGCCTAGGACATTAACTTCCTAGATTTTAATCCCTTCGTGAGATCAGCAGCATGTTAGTAGTATCCTGGGCTTTTATGAGTTGAAAGTGAAAGTTCTGTTAAGAGAGATGGAAAAGGCACAGAAAGTCTCAGAGACACACATGTACACTCAGTGTTTCTCCCAACTGAGAAGCAACCGAGTTTAACTGAAGAACTCATATAAAGCCTGCTATGGTAGACTTAAATATGCTTCCACACTTGTGACAGTAGGTTCTGTCATGTATTATGCCTCTGAATACAATATACAGCCTTTGAAAAAAAATCTATTTAGAGACTTTATAGCAAATAAAGTCAGTTTTCCTTGCTCAGAATAACCCTTCTTGCTTAAGAATAACCCAAGATAGTGTGTTTAAAGTCACAGGATACCCAGAATTGTTTTCCTTTGCCAGATTCTCCAATATACTCTCAGCACAGAATTGAAGCTCTATCAAAGCTGTGAGCATCTTTCCAACAACTGCAATTAAAAAACCTTGAATGCTTCAACCCAAGTTTGACAAGATAGGTATAAGCAGGAGCTTCTTCCGTCTAAAGAAAAGGAATAATCATTGTAAATAGACTATTGGGCATTATGACATTCCACTCCTTATTTTGATTCTATATTACTGTCTGCAGAAAAGATGTGCTTATGTTGGGTACAAAGAAGCCTTTAAAATTTAGAGATGCTCATAATTACAAATGCACTGTGAGAACTGGAGACTGCCTCCCAGAAAAGGAGGCGAGGAAGGGGAATGAAGACACACACCTCGTAACATATGTGATCTCCTGAAGGGAATCCTGCACCACTTCCTGAGCACAGCATCAGATTCACAATCTCTACAGGATCAGAGATAAGCCAGGTCAGAGGGGTCTCAGGATGTCACTCTGCTCAAGCAAGGTCAGCTCTGACATTGGACCAGGTTACTCAAAGCCGTGACATAACACAGAAGGGTAAGTGAGTGATAACCAAAGCCAGCAAGACAGTTATCCTCACTGCCAGCAGGTGCTGGAACAGCTCTTCTGTACGGGCAACGCTTGGAGAACACCTGCCTTCACCACCAGCATTCCACCTAGCAACCGTGAGGGTGAGGTGGAAATCAGAAAGAGAAGCTGAGGAAAACAGGACATATTCTATGCAACAGTGAGAAGTTCAATGAGTAGGTAAGAAAATCCTGTAAAGGGGAACTGAAATGCTGCCAAAAACACCAGTAACAGATGAAGATGTCTACAGCCTTATCTAAAAATAAGCTCTACCATTTTCTCTATTGCTTTCCAGTTGGCAAAAACAGAGTCTCTGGAAACCCGGAGCAACCCAAGCTTCATGGAAGGGTGGTACAACAGGGCATCCAGACAGATATTCCTGTTGGGCAGCCCTGTAATAGCATCTATTCCCACCTACAGAAGGTCAGCCACACAACTTAGGCCTGTGAGTAGATCACCAGTGTACATCAATAAACCAGATACTCTTTTAAGAAAGGCTACCATCTAGAGCTCCAGTGAAATGATTCCATCGGGGAAAAGTGTAATATAAAGGCATTTCTGGGAAGATACACCTTAGTGAAAACTAGAAAAGATAAAAACTCTGGCTACTCTTCAGTTTACCTCATATTAACAAGCCCCGGCAGCAGTAAACAAAACTCAAGAGCTTAATACAGTGAGTTCTGGATCCTTTTACCATTCTTGAAGATGCACTCAAAGTCATCTTGATTTACATTTCAGAACTCTATTTTTATTATAGCCAGAGCCACAGAACACTGAAGAAAACAGGAATTCCCCAACGATCAAAAGGAAAGAGTCAGGAAGTAATTATGCAGATAAAGTATGCCCTAAAGTGAAAGCTTCAACAATGGCCCTATTATAGCATATTATGATTGCCAGCGTTATCTAAATAACTGAATCCCTAAACAGAATATGTGCTTCTGCAGTTAAAAACAACAGCTCCACAGAATAACTTAAAAAAATAGTTATAGGCCACCCAGTGTAGGGGGTATGGTGTGTACAGGAAAACACCACAGCTATGTGTCATTCCAGACAAGTGCATGTTTTAATCTCTTAGGAGCTAATGTTCATTTTCAGTGTTTTATGAACTATGGCAGAGCAGACGGCAACAACTAGTTTAAAGTACTCTATCTGAAGTAAGCTAATACCTCCCATTCCTCACTAAAACAGGATTTAGCTCCTTTCCTGCTTCATCACCGTCAGCATACCACTGCTGTTTATTTTCTCTAACACTTCCCAAACAACCTAGCATTTAGTTTCCCCAAATGCTTTTCAGTAGCTTTTCTTAAACTGTGCCTCAGTTTACTATAAATGCTACTTTTGGCAAGCACTTTGATTTTAACCAAGAAATTCCACATTATTACCTTTTTTTTTTGCAGTACTAGAATAAAAAGCAAAAATAATGTTTTTTTAAGTTGTTGATTGGATGAAGTTAGAACTGGCAGCAGTTACATCTCATTGAAGATACATCAGATGCTGAACCACTGTGTGTTTCTATCGAGAGTCAGAGGCACGCTAACAAAAAGAGCTTTCCTTTCCCAGGAATAAGGAAGGAGGAATTCCACTTCCTTCTGTTTACTGAGTCTAGGGAACCTTGCCAGGAGTGTTTAATTTGGCTCTTAATTAACCAGCACTGGAAGAGCACACCAAACTGATACATGTACAGACATTAAATGGCATAGGAATGTGCTCTGACCAAGAAACAGGAAAATGTGGTGGCAATGAAGGAGTTAAGTGGAAGTTGCTGGAACTGGTTAAGAAATCCAGCTTTGGTTACCATTAGATATATACTATTAACTATATTAGCACTACAGAGTTTGATCAACTTAAGTAGATGAAAAGATTTCCATTTCAGGCTGCTATCACCATTTTAGTGAATTAAAGTATTTACTTTTTATTCTAACAAAAAAATAACACTCTCTCTAGTTCTGTATTTTGTATTTTCTGTACTTTGATGAAAGGAAACTGAGTGGCTCCACTTACATTTTGTATGTATGCACACTAACTAGACTGCAAAACAAAATTAATATTCTATAAAAGACACTTTCTGCAAGAGATGTGCTTGTGTCTAGAGGGGAAGACCAGGCCAAGACAATTTTAATTGTGGACCTGTATCAAGAAAATGTGCAGTGTTCTGTTTCAGTAACTCATCCCCACAACACATCTTAAAATCCTTTTCCTTCTATTTCCATTTTTAACCCACATTTTCTTACAAGTCTTTTCAGGATGGGTCAGAAAAAATTAAAAAAGACTATATCCTTGCATTCTGATATTCAGTTAAGGTTTTGGTTTTTTTTCTCCTGCCAAGAAAGCATTCTAACATGTAAGATAATTTGGTTTTAAGGAAGAATCAAATGATACTTTAAGTGGACTTTCATCTCCAATGTCAGCGTACAGTTATGTCCAGATGTACAACTGATATTCTCATGGCAAAAATTCTTTAAAGAATTAAAAAATAAACCATGTTATATTGGCTAGCTGGTTTCTACGAGACTGCTTCCATGCCACCAGAAGCCTTCCTACAAATTCTCCGGTACTAGGCCACCACTAAAACCAGCAAGATTAAGAGTAAATTAAATCCCATCCCTAGTTACAGCAATTTGGCAATGGTATTTCAATGCTAAATTATGGGCAGCCCAAGACTGACCACAGGGACATTTCAAGGTCACCTTTGGACTACTCCTGCATTCCTGCATTAAGCAAATCTTCCAAGAGCGTATAAAGATCTATGCCCAAGACATTCAAGTGCATATAGGCTTAGTGACAGCTTTAGCATGCACTAGTAGCAACTCCAATATTTAAAAAGGTATTTGAAGTTTCCAATATTAGTCAGGAAGTGCCAAGCATTTTTAAAACACATCAGTACTTCTTTCCAACAATAGCTCACAACAAGGTTCTGAGCAGGACAAGCCCGTGCAGGACTCTCCTTAGCTCAAAGAGCTTCAAATTAAAGTTTTTCTGATCCTTACAGTCTGAGGGCAGGGGAGAAGAAATCAGAGCAACAAGTCTTCCTGTTCCAGATGAGCTCTGGGAGAAGAGCATTTCTCCCAGCTTCCACAGCACCATACTCTTACTAAGTCTGGGGATAATGGTCTAGCAATGTTAAATATTTATGGAACTTCTGCTGATAAAGTTTCCAGGTGACAAAGATTGATACAGGAGTGAATAATGAAGACAGGTTACTGTTACAGAGTATGAGAGGATTTAGCTAGAGGATTACATAGAAGTATATTTGAATATAATCATGTGAGAGTCCATTGACAATAAAAGGTTTCGAGAGAGCTATGTAGGACATCTCGGTGAGCCCTCTTGTTTTGGCTGCAGCTTGATGGAGGACACTGAACTGTCAGCAGATTCAAGGGAGTAGTAGTTCTCAGCAGAAGAGTAAGGATAAATAGGAGACTGTATCTTCCTTCTGACATTTAAAGGTAGAAAATAAATGTCCGTTTACAGGACAGTTGCATCACTAAATACCAGAATATCAACAACAAGGAGGGTCTATGAACACTTTGTGATAGTGTCATCTGAACAAGGCAGGGAGGAAACAATGCTTCCACTGACCTAAGCTGCAACTGGATGGAAAAGCGTAACTGATTCAGTACTCTCCAGGACACATGGAAAGAAGACCAGACATCAGGCTTATTACCTGATAATCGTGACAACAGCAAGCTGGCACCTGTTGGAATGTCACACACTGGGGAAAGTTCCAACTCAGCTTCCATGTGCAGAGGAAATACCTCACAATAAGCACACGTGCAAGGATATTTGAACACCGTAACACACTAGACCTTCCAGAAAGCATTTGACAAGGTCTCCCCCATTCAAAGGCTTTTATACTAGCCTCCCTAGAGAACGTGGAAGGCCTTTGTCCACCAAAGTGCTTGGTTTTGAGTTGTTTTTAAAACAATTGCACACAAAACCACATGCTAGAAACAATCGCTGAGCCCTTTCCCAGAGCAGAAAGAGGTTGTTACTGGAGCTTAGCCATCATTCAGCATGAACAGCACATGCTGAACAGCACAGACAACCTGGATGAGAAGAGAAAGTGAGATAGAGTCGCAACCACTTCCTACCATCAGATCTGACAAAGGATGGCCAAGCAGATCTGTAGGATGAGCACAGACAAAAAGTTACTAGGCGAAATCCAAAGAAATCCAAAATGCAATTGGAAAGAGGACACGATCATGGAAAGACAGGCTCTGAATTATTACTCTCAGAAACAAGACCTAGGGGTTACAGTAAATACAGAGCCAAACATTTCCTAGAACTAGAGCTGTCAATACACTCAGGCAGTGGTGTACCCGTCCCTGTTGCCAGGACGCCACTGCAGACTCACCGGTTTCTGTTCAACGGACCACAAACATCTGATCCATTTCAGCTCTTAATCCATCCTGCTCTCCTGGAACACACTTGAAACTTTACCTGTATCGATCACGCTGCCAAGCGCTACTTTAAATGCAAAGTATAAGCATTCACAAAAAGAATTGCACACCATAGGTGAAGCTCAGTTTGTGGCTAGCTTTCCTACCAGTCAGTAAACAGATCTCCAGAGCTCTAATGGCAGAGGAATCTTTCTGGACAAAGCTAGTATATAACAAAATACTTAGTATGGCAACAGGAATTTGAAGCTGACTAAAGCTGGAAGAGCACTGACCTTATTTTATAGGAAAAACTTGCTAGAATCAGAGACAGGCTTAAGAAAGCACTCTACATATGCTTTCATTTTATAGCTATGTCTTACATTTAACAACAAATAAGTTTAAGCATTCCCTTTACTTTCAAGCAGTGATCTATCATTTAATTATTGTTCAAGTTTTCATATAGCATTAAGAATTCGAGGCTTACATTTGTGAAAGCTTCCATCATTAGTTTTGGCACTGTACTATAGGAGACAACAAAAAGCTGCTTGAAAAGATTATTCAGAAAGGTGCAAGAATTTTACGCATCTCACAGAGCCTCAGACAGAAACTCAAACAAATTTCTACTCCTTGTGAATGTAGTTCTTCATTTTCACAGGAGAGTGATAATCAAAAAACATACACTGGACAATGGAGGGGATTTGCATCTGCAGCTATAACATAACCACTTCGACGAGTTCACACAGTTGGGGAATGCTCTTCCATTGCAAAGAACACTAGAAAATTCCATTCGAGCTATACAGTATTATTTGTAGTATCACTGACTTCAAACCAAAATGCATTAGCAGTAAAAAAAAAAAAAACAACAAACAAACAACAAAAACCAACACAAACAACAACATACCTGTATGAAGCTGAACTTTACCAATGACTCCTTCTACCAGGCCCAGACAAATGGGATTCCAAGCCAAAAGAAGATCAGTGGCTGCAAAAAAGAACAAAGCTCTTGTTTGTTGGTTTGTTTTGTTTTTTTTTTAAACTAAACTCAACAGGACAATTAATCCAGTGATGACCATTCTCTCCATTTTCTCCACCTCAGAGTGTAGAAAATGTGCCACAATTCCTGCAATAAGAGAGAAGTGCTGTTCAATTTTGGCTTGTTACCAAGTAGCTATGACCAAATTACTACATTTCCACTTTAAAGCCACTCCCCAGATATTTCAGAAAAATATATACAATAATTGTTTTGTGTTACAGCAATTCAGTTTAATGGGGGCTCAATTCTTCTAATATCCATTAGAATTTGTAACAACTAAATTTTTCCACGGCTATAGTGAAATTTAATATAGGTCATTAAGTTAATACGACTTCAAAACCCTAGCAGATGTTAGCTTTCGTTCCCAAGTCTCTCTCATACCTATCCAATTACTACTAGTTTCACATCCTCTTTCTATACACACACACCCACTTCCCCTTTTGTAAGAACACTCAACAACTACATGGAATATCAAAGGACACAGTTAAGTTTTAGGTTTCTAGTTCTCCTATTGTTCAGAAATTCCAGTGAACCCCATGGGAAGTAAAAGGGAAAGCAGGAAGGCAACATTATAAACTTTCTAATCCGTGGAAGATACTCCTGTCCACATGCACCCAAGCCACCACTCGATGCACATCAGCGAGATAGCACAAACATGAGGAGTATCCTGTGGTCACCCAGACACACATGGGTGATACGCAGGAGCTGCGTTTCTAGTAGTGGTGCAGCACCTGTCCAGGAGTTCAAGGCTGTGGGAAAGAATACATTTTATCAGTCAAATATTTTAAGGATTTGTTTTCACTTAAAAGCAATTAATACCCGTGTAGGAGAGGGCAACTTATAAAGGAGATGAGGAGGTTTTTCTACACCATGAAGGACAAGAAGCTGGTTATTACCCATCAAAACTCACTTCTTCCAAGCTGAAAGCTTCTCCAGTTTTACCACCGGACAAATTAAATATCTTAGCTGCCAGTGTAAGCAGATGAACATTTGAAAGAAGTCACACAATCTCAAGATACAAGACAGTACAAATCATCCACCTACACACACTTTATTTACAAGACCTGAGTTTCTTCTTCCAGTCTGAGATCTGCTAGTGACAACTGATAGTCAGTCTTATACTTTCTACATAATTTTCAAACACTGCATCCTTCTTGAAACATCTGTAATTCAGACTTTGCTATTCCAAGAACACACATTAATTTCTAGCTTTCAGCATAACATTTAATTAACCAGACTCAGCTAATTTCATCATCAAATACAAGCATTTACATGAGATATGATAGAAATGGCTTAAGTCAGAACAGATCTAAACAGAGCATATTTAAATGGGATATATCACACGTGCTTGCGCACAGACAAGCAAGAGCTAAGAGCATATGGCAGCAGAATTTAAAGTGACGCTTGCAGGAGGCAGTACAGAGCTACGATTAATGTGTGTAACCAGGCTGCACCATGGACTGTATGTGCAGAGAAACTCCTGGTACTCCTTGTTTCACTCTAGGAGTGCTGCAGACAGTTATTTGGTCTGTATAGAACCTTGTATGAATCATGCCATCATTAAATTAAGTTCTCAGGGAGACTAATATAGATGAGCACAAGGAAATAAGTGACTGTGTGAACAGTCAAATCTCACTGAACTACCTAAACTCATCTTCAGTCTGTATACCAAAGACTTGTGCTCCTACAAGACAAGTTCTAGGACAGCCTGAGCTGAGCGTTTCAGTCCAAATAACATGCAAGGGCATCTGTATGCCGAGTGGAAAATCTGCACTATCAAACTTACAGGAAAGAGGAACAGAGGCAGCTTTCCTCACTCCCGAATCTTTCCAGTTCACCCACACAGTCCCAAGTCTTGTCTTCAGCCCTGGCAATTTTCTAGAGCTGTACTGTCTCAGACTTAATCTACTTTTTTGCTATCTTTGCAATTGATTTCCACATTTATATTCTATTGTGAGAGCTAGAAACCAGCTAGATGCATCAAGCAGCCAAAAGAAGCCTGGCACAGTAGGAATTTAAAGACCAAGCCACTGAAGGTTTACAATAGCTACTACAAACCTAGCAATTTAGACTACCATCTAAGTCTATAAACCACTGATTTCCTGCTATGACAAGAGATATTAGTAGGAAAGCTCTGGATAGTAACTGAAGTTTTCTTCTAGTAGCTTACCAGAGGAAGAAAAAGGAGAAAGCAAGATTGGTTTAATTACAGATCTAATGAAACAATATGCAAAGGACATATGCAAAATGACATAAGAAAACTGGAACCAGGGACTGCAGGACAAGTGGGTCTTATGTAGCTGTTCTATCAGTTTTGTGAGTTACTTTGAGATGTGTAGCCCTAGACACAATCATACACAATGTCCAGAACTTCTACATGAACACTTCTGCCTCCCCCCCATTGGGGCACAATGAGAACTGGCTCTAAACTGACTCCGACATTCATTTAAAGTATACATGAGGTCTGGAGAAAAAGAAATGTATTTGGAATGTATTTGGATTTAAATGCACATGACACTTTTGAAGCAGTATTCAAAGAATCTTGAAGAATCTTGAATCAAGAAGGGTCTCAACAATAAGTCTTATAAGGAGCAGCTGAGGGCCTTGGGGTTGTTTAGCCTGAAGAAGAGGAGGCTGAGGGGAGATCTTACCACTCTCTCAACTACCTCAAAGGAGGCTGTAGCAAGGTGAGGGTTGGTCTCTTCTCACAAGTCACAACCAATAGGACAAGAGGAAATGGCATCAAGTTATGCCAGGGAAGGTTTAGGTTGGACATTAGGAAAAAACTTCTACAGCAAAAGGGTTATGAAAGACTGGAACAGGCTGCCCAGTGATATCATTGAATCGCCATCCCTGGATGTCTTTAAAGGCTGTCTAGACAGGATGCTAAAGTATATGGTGTAGGACTGGGCCTGGTCGAGATAGATAACAGTTGAACTTGATGGTCTTAAAGGTCTTTTCCAACCATAGCGATTCTGATTTTGTTTGAAAATTTTCCATGGGGAAGGCAGGGCATAGGAAAAACAAGCCAAAAAAGGCACATTTAGCAGCATTTAAGGAGATTAACATGCTTTTCAGTGTCCAAGAAAACACAGATGTGAAGAAGTCTTACAGGAGAAATGCCTGTAGGCTGTGAAAAAATACCAATGGTGGAATCACACTGACTTTTTGGTGACAGCATCATAAGATTGGTTGGGTTTTGGTTGGTTTTTTTTATATACCATTTCTGAGAAGTTACGATAAGAAAGCGTGTGATAGCACAGAAGCAAGCAAGTTGTTTTAACTAAATAAAACACATCTGATCCTGACCTGCTGATTAGCACTTTGTTACTGGTTATAGCTCAGTTTCCTGTGTGAGCCAACACCCAATTGTGTTCAGCAAATATCACTACAGTAAGGATCAATATGAACTTCTTGCTCTTGAAGAGTACATTCTGGAAATGTAAGATGGACAAACCAAATTAAGATGTTTAACTATCATTTCCCTACCCATCCCCAAAGAATATGGGCTTTTGAGTGCAGTCATATTTACTCTGCTTTTGGAAGAAGTTCTCTCCAACTTCTGTCGAGTGCTGTAAAATCATTCAAGACTGTTCCTTTGCAGCCATTCAGCCTGTCTGGCAATTCTGGCAGCAGCTATCTTCAACCACCATCTTGTATCATTGAACATTATTATCCCTTAATATTTGCTTATGAAAGAATTTTAAATATATAGAGACCCAAGAAAGTTAACTGCAAGCCTGTAGCTTTAACTAAAATAAAAATATCAAGTGTAAAATATAGCCGAAATTAGAGGCAGCATGAGTTTGTAGACTGTGATACACATTACAGAAGGCATGTACGTCTTTTTAAAGCCAAGAGGGAAAGTAACCATACAAAACAAGACTGAAAACCCTCAGTTAAAAGTTTGTGGATAGCATACCTAAGAGACATGTGGCCACATTTCTCACTGCTGAACAACACATGGCAAGTTTGAAATTATTTTATCTAAAGAAATGCCTTATCAATAAGAATTAACTACCACAAGGCTCTATCAAAAGAAACACTGGACTGTCCTCTACAGCCAAACCAGACTGAATGCTTTGAGATATAAAATACAATTTATCAATACAGTTACTTGTTTCCCTACACAAACTTCTCTTCCTATAGAGGTCATACCAGTAGTCTTGCGATCTCCTGAAACTCAGGCAGCCAGGAATAAAGACTGATCAACCTGCAACTGCAACATAATGTTGTTGGAACAGACTTCTTACAGTATCAGACAACAGTGATTGTCCTTCAAAGCAGAAAGCAGGAAGCTGTGTATGGAAAGAGTCACTAAGTAGTGAGCTGAGCCCCACAAAGAGATCTTCCCCAACTCAAGGAGTGCCCAGGTTTGATAGGCCTTAACACATGCCCTTAATACTCTGAGGTATGTACTTGCTTACTGAGTTTCTGCCTCAAAGTAAAAAATTGCTCATTCTCTCCCTTAGCCTTACTTTCAAGCTATTGAAATAAGCGTTGCCTCTTTTTGCATGTTCCTGTCAGAGATTAACGATCTCTGATGATAAATTCACCATTCATAGTGATTGTATCAGCATTGTAGCAGCACCACAATAGAACTTCCGTCACAAATTCAGACAAAAACCAGCTTTGATGTGATTACTTCCACCACCACCACCCCCCCTCAGAGCTTACCAGCAGTGACGCAGGGCCAGGCAATGCCAGATAAAGTTTTTCTAATTCTGAAAAAGTGATACAAAAGCAACTTGGAAGAACATCAAAAGCCAAAACTGTTTTCTAGCTCTTTCTCCAGTCCACCACCAGCAGAGTTGATCTTAGGTCAGGCACAAGTTCTGATAAGAACACAGACTGCGGCTTTGAGACAAACCACTTGCTCAACACTGCATGACCCCAAGCAAGTCTGAAGAGTTAAGGAGGTGGGCTGTCAGCTTCCTCTGGGGAGACAACAGTAAGTAGAAAGATTACAAATGAAATCACCTTAATCTAGCCCTTGCCACCGAGCTGCTGCCTGGTTCATCCACCAAACAGTTGTAACTATTTATCTTCCACCCTTGCTACGGTTCAGGGAGTAGACTCCTCTTCCTCAAGCTTTGTTGGCTTTCAGGAATGGACCTTGGCTAGAAAGTGTTTGCTGTCGGTGTACTCAGTGTCTCTCAACTTGAAGCTCAGTTTGTCTAAGTATATAAACACAAACGTACACTATTTCTCAAAAATTCTTTCCATAGCCAGACAGAGTAGCTATGTTCACAATCATTCTCACCATTCAAGACAAGCAATAGTCATTTATGTATAAATAGTAAAAGCTAAGTAACCTACTGCAAATTGCCGAAGTAAATCTTCCAGTTCTGCTAATGTAACTTGTGACACCTGAACTGTCATTTTACAGGAATAAGTTTCAATGTTATTTTTAAACACATTTAAGATTTCTTTTTGCTTTAAATTGTGTCTGCTTTAAATCAAAGTCAACTACGAGACCTTATTATTAGCACTGTTTGACCCTTATGACCTCTTGTGGCTTTTCAAAAGAAAGTCTGCTTCCAAGTTCCCGTTCATCTTTGAATAGTGTTCCAAAACATCAGCTAGGATTAAGAGATTACAAATTAACTGGAAAGATTTCAGACTATAAAATTGAACTTCCTTCTCTTGTAGGAAATAAAGTACTTCTTAAGCAAATGAAAAACTTAGCCTAATTAAGTTTTCCATTCAGCACAGATCTCTAAACTTATATTTAAGCCTTTGTAATTGCAGAAAGATGGAGGAGCATTAAGACATTTGGTATTACAAGTATAAGATCTTAATTGTCGTGAAGTGTTAATTTTACTTGCCTATTCCACCCCAAACCTTAGACAAGTTATCCCTTCAGGTAATCATGTTTTAATTGTCTTTAATTTGTCATTTATACAGCTTGCACTGTCTGTAAGTGTTCTAGTCTTGAGAGCTCTCAATCACTTAAAGCAAAGCATTTATATTCTATGAGAAATGAAATCACTACTCCCCAGTCTGCCCCAAACAGACACACCTTAAGAAGCCTACACTGGGAGGATTTCTTAAAAATCCAAGTTAGGCTTCTCATCACTACCACACCATACAGCCTTGCTGGAAAGGCTGCTTATCCTGCAGCCTCCAATAGCGAGGAGCAGGTTTTCCAGACTAATTCAGTGCAAGTGTCTTGCAGAGGACCTGTCTCAGCTGTAGAAGCACAGCATGCTACAAAGTACACAGCCACCCGCTTGTGCCTAGGAAAATGAAACAGTGATTTAGCTTCTCTGGGCACTTCCAAAGTCAGACTAGATCACCAGGAAGAGGTCAAGGACAACTCAGGCTGCATAGTGACAGATTTAAAGCAGTGGGGATGGGAGTACACCACACAAGTTTGTATTATTGCTGAAAAAGCAGGATGCAAGTCCCAGAGAAAGCACCCAACAAAAATGAATCCTTCCCATTCATTTTGATCAAAAACACTTCTTTGTATTCTGTTGCAGTTATAAAGTCCCCTGAGTCATCTGGCATTGCTCAGGAAACTTAAAAACACACAGAAAAATGTTCAGTTGTCTGGAGCGTAGCCAGTACAATTAACTACACAAGGAGCTCCTGTACTAGAAGTGGTAAGATACTGCTGTTACCAGTTGTTGTTGTTATCAGATGAAACATCTTCCCTCCAAACAGAACTTGACTCTGTAGATCAGGAGTCTCCTGCACCCCCGAGGTGAGCATACCCCACTTCAGAGACAGCTGTTCTAGACGGCTGAATGCGTGCAACAAGCTGTTCCATGCGTTTCTACCACCCAAAATTAGGATCACCGCCTCACCCCTTCCTTCCCCAAACCTGTAAATACCATTCAGGTAAGTGACCAGCAGTGACTCTTAAAATGCAAACAGGCACTAAGCCACACAAGCTCCATGGGTTGTCTGGGTTTTTTTTACTTTAGAGTTTCCCTTTATTCTTTTTCTACACTGCTGAACTCTGCTAGTGAACACATTCTTTCTCGGAAGTGATGTGGGAAAGGAAATATCTTTTATCCTTCCAAAAGTAACAAGATTGTACTAATTAATATTATTACAGGCCAACACACATTCCCATTTTCAGCTGTCATTTCAAAGCTCAAGTTGTTTGTGGGTATATCCTTAAAGATGGGAATGTAGTTAAGTTGATTTTTTTTTTTAATCCCATTCACTTCATAAGGGGAAAATTATCAGAAAGGCAGGAGAAAGATTTTATTGAAACCTACTCAAAGCTGACAGTTTAAACGCAACGTTCACTCCTGAAGATGCTGGTTTTAAAGTTTGCTCAGCATTTACAGCTATTCTCAAAAGAGAGCATAAGAAAACTACCCCATCCTCAAAAGATTTAAATATAAAAATTGAGCAGAAGGATTTAATTATTATGAAAAATAGTTTGCTTTATTTATCACTTGACTCACTTATGTTAACACCTCTTAAGAGCCATGAGATAGTGGTATAGCTGTGCCGAGCCAAGGCTAAGCAAGGCAAGGTTTTCCTTTCACTGTCACCTTCTCCTCACTCCATAATTAAACTTTCTTCTCTGACTGCCCAACTAATCAAACTCAAGGCAGAAAAAGAATTATGAACTGGGAATAACTGTTTGAAACACAGGGTATTATACTCAAAAACTCTGCATGTGTGTTTCAGGAACAGAAAGCAAAGGATTCCATGGCGTACACACCACATGTCATCACCCATCCATGTGCTGTCTGCTCCCCCCTCCTCCCTTTTTATTTTTTTAAAAACTGTTGGGGGCAAATATAGCAAGTTTAACACTCAATGAGAGGCAAATTTCGAATTCCAAATTCGTATCTTATTCTCTAAAATCCCTCATGTATATTAAAAATTCCTGTTCTTTATAACATTAAATGTGAATCATAAAACCTCCAAACATTGACAAAAAAGCTTTTGTCAGTAGTTCCGAATCTTTGAAACATTTGAGGGGGGAGAAAAAGGATGGTCTGCCAAACTTTGAGCCCTGTTATCCCAATGCACAACCCTAACAGAATGAATTTCTGAAACACGCATTCAATAATTATTTGAGACCTATTTGATACTGCACTGAAGTATTTGCTTCTAAGGGAAAATTCTAAACCACCATCTGAGAAGCATCACCAATGGAGGGAAGTATTTAGTAGAAGTTATTGCAGAGTCCCTTGACACGTCAGGGCTCCTGTTGCAGCTGCCACGCAGCACAGCAGCTTGGAAGAGAAGCAAGAACATAAGGTCTCTCTTGTATGCGCAATTAAAGACCATTAAAAAAATCACATTCCAATCTAAACCAGTTGTTTCAAAAGAACATAAGTGGCATATCAAATAAATGGTCACCTTTTACTACAGTTCTGACAGTTTAAAACTTAAGTCATTTAAAGTTGTACCATTTACCTTACACATACAGCTGAAATATCACCCATGCTGTTAAAGAACTTAACAAGAACAATAGTATTTGCAGATCAAAAAAACCCTCAAGCCTTTAAGACAGATGCAGACCCTTCTTAACTGAAAGGCTGCTACCTGTCAGTGCCTTCTGTTCTACGTATTTTTGTTGCAAGTAATCAGCAATTTCCTATTCACAATTTAGTTAATACTAACCCATGAGATAAAAGATAAAGTCTAACCTCTGCTAGCAAAATACAAGCCACAAATAAAATGCAAGAGGATATCAAGCTTAAGAGGTTTTTCATGTATTTACTTCAAACCTAAAGTCATTTCAGTGTGGGCAGGAACTCCAAGGCACCTATGCATCTGAGTTGGGAAACGTTCAGTATTTCCAGGCCTCTTCATATAAGGAATATGGGAAGGAAAAACAGACAGGAGCACTCTTGTTATATTCAAATTTGCATCTGCTACTAAGACTCAACAGAAGACTAACCAAGAAACATCTACCTCAATATTTAACTCTCACCAAGTTAGGATGTAGCATACTATCAACCCACTTACTTCTCAGTTTTAGGTTTACTACGCTCTGTAAAAAAGAATCATGGCTAGAACTACAAAGTAGATCTTATTTAAAGGAAGTAGAAAACTTCTCTGGTAAAGATCTTGCCTCACAGTCAGAAGCTTGAAGTTGACTAACGTATATAATGTTCAATCAGATGAAAGATACACATCAGCCCACCCCTCCCTTAGCTCTCTGTTCTCTTTTGTGAGAAGGAGCAAGCAGCAACAGAGAACTAACTACTCAAGATAGTTGTTTGGTTTTTTTTTTAAGCATACATTCTTGCTGGGTTGCAGCTCATACAGATCAGTTCAGCCATCAGCCTGTTGTGGTGACAACTAAGAACGGGTATGTAAAAGAGGGAACAGAATGAGCAGGCAAGGGTGAGAAATGGTTCAGCAACTACTGCAGCTAAAAAAGTGTCAAAAAACAGCTTGAGGTTCCTTATGGAGTAACTTGAAACATGGAAGGAATTTTTCGAAAGCTACAACTACCTCCTCCAGAATTCATTTTCCCGAATAGATAGACAGTTTCTAAGACATACTATTGAAATTCAGGAAGTCAGTTTTGTATGAAATAATTCAGTAGCATGAGGTAACACTCAGGTCATCATCCCTCAGAGCCATGCTTAGGACTGTTCCACAGCCTTAAACCTACTGATACCTACTGGCATCAGCAGCATTGCTCCTTACACCATTCCTTAGATCAAGGCCCTCACTTCAGCATTTACATGCGTTAGACTTCAAAGGCAATACTTTTCTCATCCAGTCTACAGTCATTAAACACTGCTCAGGAATTCTGACAATTAATTTCTACAGGCCTCCTGTAATGTTGTCCTGGTTTGAGCTACAACAAAATGGATTCTGCCCAGTTATTTTACTTTTCAGCTCAGTCTCTTCTAACTAACCGCACTTTCTGAAGTTAACAGCATATTTTTGCCAACAGCGTTTGCTTCTAGAAGTGATAACAGTCCATGTTTATAGTGACTACCAAAGGCAGCTGTGAAAACCAAGGTCACTGCTAAATCTTGTGTACCACATTGCGGGTGAAGAAAATAAAAGGCCACACCAGCAGGGAGGAGTGCACAGGGCAGCTGACCCTCAACTGACCAAGAAGGGATTGCATCCCATATAAAGCTGAGGGATCAGGAGGGTCAAGCTCTCTTCTTCAGTGGCCAGTATCTGAGGAAGACTGCGTCCACGCTGCCTTTGATTCTGATCCATGTGTTCCTGAATCCAGTTCCAGAATCCAGCTCCTGAATCTGGTTTCTGTCTGCTGCTGAGTCCAGTCTGTGACATCCCCAGTGTCTGCTCCACAGCATCAGTGGTGACATAATTGCCATCAGAGGGTTGGGTTCAACGTTGGCTTTGTATATATTTGTATATATTCCCTTTTATTGTTATTGTGATTTTCATTAAAGCTGTTTTAGTTTTCTAATCCATAAGTCTCTCCTTTATTCCCTTCCCGAGGGGGAAGAGAAAGGGAGAGGGGTTAACAGAGAGCACTGTTATAGTCTAACCCTAAACCCTGACAAACACCTCTGAGGAGCAAGGCAAGCAGGCAAAGCTAGAACATTAGATGGACTTATGATTTGTGATTCAGAGATTTTACACTATCAGACTAAACTGAAATCTGTTCCCTGATACTCTGAAAATACTATTTGGTAATGTGTACCAATAAAAGAAAAACATTTCAGAGTCACTCCTTCAGTTGCAACCATTTTCAAAAGATGAAAAATCAGTACTGTAACACTAATTTCCTAAAGTGTTTAAAATAAATGCTCATTTGCTCCTGAGGTAACACACATTAACACAACCTTGCTCTCACAGGCAGATGCGATGGGGTCTCTGAAGTGCCCAAAAGTTGTGTTACAGTAATTTCAATCTGTGCATCGCTCTATCTTAAAGGATTTTTTTTTGTCCAGGGTGGTGGGAACCAGCATTACTACTGGTAATAGTTTTAGTAGCAACTACTCCCAATCTTATTTAGTCTGACATTACTGCCCAGGATACTATCAAGGCCAACACAATGACAACAGAAGTCTTCATGCCATATAATAGTCTTATTCCTCTTTCTGCTGATGAGGAAATGGTGAGAAGAATTCAGTGTCTTCAGTACTCTTGCTCTTCTCTATATGTACATACATGTCCATACATAAATACATAATTTATACCAACAATATCAGTAGAACTGGTAGTTCTACCAGATTACAAACAGTTAGGAGTTGCCAAGAAGAGCGTAAATAGAGTAAACCAAGAGTGAAATGCTGATCGAGACCTGATGGAAGGTATTTAGAGCATGGTTGGACACCACAGGTTTTTTCACTACTGAAGAAAGCACACTGTAGACAGCTACGTTCCCAGCACAAATCTATGACACAAAATGACTCATGGATTTCCTGCAGGTGACTCATTAGTGCTTTCACTTCAGAGGAGAAAAACCACCAGAAACATCTTGTAAACATAGCCAGACATCCTTCAAACTAAGCCAACCTCAGATTTTGCTTATAGCAAATATTTACCAAGGGTTTTTTGCCTTTTTGAATTCAAGCTGTTCTCTCCATGATTCAACGAGGTCAGAAATACAGCTTTCAGGATTAGTACATTTCTGAACATGCTTTTATAGTTGAGGGAGGAGAGCATTACAAAGCTAAGCATCAGCTCCTTTGATTCAGACCTATCATGTAAAGCAATACTTTGCAAGCTTTGCCATTATTATCTATTTCTATTCATAAACGTATACAGATTAATTCAGAGGAGCCTCCATGGGACAGAATAAAGCCGAGGCCTCCAAAAGCAAGTAGTGATGTAAAGTTATATTATAGCCTTTTGGCAGACTATTAAACATGCTAATGAACACAAGTGATGACCTTGTTTTGTTTAATATGGCAGTGACTCATCACACAGTAATCCATTTACTCATTTCCGGTCAGTGGCCTTGATTATAAATGGTCAAATGTAATAAAATCATGAACTCAAGAGTATCCAGCTTTGTCCTAATAGAAGCAAGGGCTACTGATCCCAGAAACACTTCTGGGGATAGAACTGTTTCTTCCTTGGGTTTACTTTCCACATACTAAGGTATTTCTTTTCACAGCCCTAGAGCCCACTTTCACAAAGATATCCAGAGACAGGGTTGGAAAAACAAAACTACAAACATTGAAATGAGAAAGTGTGACTAACAATCTGTGGTGGGTTAACCTTGGCTGAACATCAGGTGCCCACCAAGCTGCTCTATCACCTCCCCTTTTTCCCCCCCTCCCCCTCCTCAGCAGAGGAAGAAAAGAAAAGGGAGGAAAATAAGATGGAAAACAATCAAAGAGTTTCAAGTAGACAAAGAGACATCAATATCATATTACATTCCGTTAATCTGTAGGTCACACACAATAGGGATCACATGTATATGGGCTGAAAATTTAAAGGTAGGCTAAGGACAACATGCTGCTTGAACAGCATGAGACAGACTGCTGGGCACTGGCAAAGCCTCCATGAAGGTAACAGACTCCAAGAAAAAAGAAAACAGCACAGTAACGGCTTTCAGACAGTCTTCTAGAACTACAGTTCACTAGTTTGTGGTTTTATTACTCCGGGTCAAGTTAAGAGCTCTTATGCTTATGCAGATGATTATAACTATATCAAATCTAAAACTAAGAGTTTAGGGTTTTTTGTCCCCTGCAAAATATGCATTTCATTGACTAGCAGTATTGTTTGCTAGTGTAACGTCAAGTATTTTGTAAAGAGATTTATACATCAAAGTATTACTGGACTTTCAACCGTAAGTGAAGCTGCTGGGTAAGAGCAGGTCACATTAACTTGAGACAGACTAATTTTATCTAAGAGATATAAACAAACTGCACTGACAAGACACAACTCAACTGTAAAAACAGAAAAGAGCTAGCAGTATGAAAAACAGCTCTTTGGATAAACACAGATTACAATGGTATCTGATGTTTACATATAAAGTTTTCTTCCAGCCCTTGAAACAAAGCTCATGAAGCGCACTGTACTGATAGCCAACCTGGTCATACGCACACTTAACTGGCCTTTTTGGCATAACATCGACCCCAACTTTACAAAGCTGTAAGTAGTATGTGCAACCTGCCACATTTGGTGAAACATCCAGTTATTTAGAGTATTTTTAACTTATAAGCCAGTATGCTACGGTCCTTTACATCTAAGCTATGCATATTACTCAAAGCAAGCTAATTTCTAAGGATGGCATTTCATTTTGCAGGCATCTTCACTGATGCCTCCCAGACAGGATATTATAATTACCATTGCTTCAAAATTTCCATTAACACAACTCACTCTATCAGGACAGGAGGTAATGGCCTCAAGTTGCACCAGGGGAGGTTTAGATTGGATATCAGGATGCTGAAAGAGCGGTTAGCCATTGGAACAGGCTGCCCAGGGAGGTGGGGGAGTCACCATCCCTGGAGGCGTTCAAAAAACGAGTAGATGTGGTGCTTCGGGACATGGTCTAGAGGTCAGGGAAACGTTGGGATGAAGGCTGGACTTGATGATCCTACAGGTCTTTTCCAACCTAAATGATTCCATGATACAACTTCTGTTCTGTGCAGCCCCACATTAACACACGTAGCCCTCCTCTATAACCATCACTTACCACAGCCTACAGTCACCAGAAGCGTTTGAGAGCAATTTACAGGTGCAGACACCTGTTCAAACTCCCAAAAGGGGAGAACAGGGAACACATTTGTCCAGAGATGCGACCACCACTGCTCAGAAAGGCTGGCAAGCATCCCTTACATAAGGCTGTCACCAACCCAAGATGGCCCTTTCTCCTCTGCCGATGCTCCCGTCAGGGTGACCGGCCGCGTTCCAGCGCCGAGAGCCGCTCAGGTCAGGGGCGGGGAGCCGGCCGGGGCAGCCCGGCTGGTGTTTTCCGGAGAAACAAACACATCGCGCGAGGAAAACAACTCCTCAGCCCGCAGAGGGCTCGTCTCTCGCCGGGCCACCACTGCCGGGACACTGCGACCCTTCCCGCCGCGGGAACGGCGGCGGCAGCCCGGGCTTGCCCTCCGGGAACCGCGGCGATGCAGAGGGACGCTCACCCCCGGCCTGGGGAGGGCTGAGCCCCACGGGACCCACCCGCGGCACCTCCCGGGAGGCCCTTGGCGTCCCCCCGTCCTCACCCGGGGCTCGGCACC